>QYTT01095532.1:22538-67114 GCA_006980735.1 Dasypogon diadema
CATTCCCGCTGTAGAATCCGTAAAGAAAATACATGTCAACGTAGTGAACGTTGTTAAAATCCGATAGAGGATCCGATATGTTGGAGAATGGAAGTGGTGAATTAATAAAGTTAATTGAGATAATTGCCTGGGGCTGGTTCATGTAGCTCAAAAATGATTGTCGAATGATCGAATTGTTATGTAATTCATATAGTAACTCGATCGTTCGACTATTGTTTTCGAACTAAATAAACAGCCCCTGTTGGGTGCAAACTGTTTTCTATACTGGCATTAAGACGTTCCACTTCACGTCCTACTCTACTTGTTCGAAACACTGATTTATACCTTCTCAGGAGAAAGTTGAGGCAAAGGAAGTATTAAACAGCTATGGAGGGATGTTTTTAGAAATGTTTTGCTAAAGAAGGGAAAAGAATTATGTTTTCACAATGTTGCTACGATTTGGAAAAATAGTCATTAAGTTTCAGAAGACGAAGGAAAAATATACTGTCAACGACCCCAGTATTCGAGAACAGAAAAAAGGAGATTTTTTTTGGAATTGCTTTCTTTGAAATATTTTTTAGTATGTTTCAAAATCCATTGTTTAGAACGTTACATACCTCATAATTATTACTATAACTTAATCCTCTAATTATTATTTAGACAATACTTCATCAGATAGTGGGTTATAGGAATAGCTTATTACCCCATGTTTTTTATTGATTATGATTGCTATTTTGGAAGTAATTAATTATTAAGGCAATTTACCCAAAAAATTCAAAAAATTTAGTTTGTTGTTTTTTTTACTTTAGTACTTGATTTTTTTACTTAGTACTTAGTACTTTTTTATTTAGTACAAAAACTGATCTTTGGAGAAAAGTGTTCCCAAAGTTTTTACAATCCCTAAAAATCTGTAGGTAAGGTCTAATATTTCTATTAAACATGGTCGAAAAGTTGATGATTTCATTTGTATCCTTTTCTTTCTCACCCCTTCATTTGTGTTTTTTTTTTGTTAAGCGCTTTTAGCTAGAAATCAGATTTGTGTCAATTTTGAAGGGCAAGAACCACACTACAATGTATTAAGGGCTGAAAGAATTACTGACTTAGTTAAAATTGATTTTATAAGAAGATGATAAAAAGTGTAGCATTGCATGTTAGAATTATGCCAAAGGTATCGGTGAGCATAATTCATAAGATTCCGAGTTTGTATCTCATTCGTATAGCTATCAAACGATAAGGCTTTTCTATTGACAACAGAATAATCACTAGAAGTCGTTGGGTCTTACAACTATTAAGCGTTTCGGAACGGTATAATAAGTCGATTCAACTCCAGTATTTTCACAGGAATAGATGATGAGTTGTAGATGATATGCCTACAACTAAAATCCTTATCCTTAATGTGTTTAAGTGTGATCATTATCAAATAGGATTTTTTTAAATGTAGAAGGCACTTAATATTTTTTACTATAATCTCCATTTGAAGCCAATTTTCCTTCATTTCCTTGTAGTATCGTCCTAGAAAATGCTAAATGCCATTAGGCAGTTATATTTTTATATCTATCAATGTAAATACATCACTCACATTATGAATAGAAGCACATAGTACAGTTCTCTACAGCAAAATGAAATTTCAAAGCATCTTTAAGGCTTTCATTACTAATAGCCTGCATGGGAATTAAATCTCTCTGGCATATGTTGTTTCGAAAGGAAAATGAAAACTTATATAATTGCATTTAATAGTGACTAATTATGGCTATATTAGCACATTGTTATTATTTCCTCACATTATACCCTGGACAAATTAATTCCGTACTGACTTCATTTAATGCGTCGTCAGTTGAGTGAAGGCCGCAATGAACTCATTACTATAATAATTACCTGTGACTTGTTTGAGTCTCATCTAAATGGTAAAAAATCTGGAGAAGTTATTTATTCGAGAACTGCATTAGCTTAATGCTTGCCTCCGAAACAATTTCCATTGTTGTTAAAAATCGATGTCATTGATCTTTCTATATCAGCATATTTCGTTCTGTGGTAGCTATGGTATCTCTGTAAGGCTGCAAGACGATTTAATCGATTTTTTTATTATTTATGTAAACAAGCAAAGGACTCAGGGTTTGGTTAGAATTATTTTATGAACTTCAATACTTAATGCCAGTATACCTGAGGACAATAAAGTAGTACAGCGGAGCTCTATTTAGGTTAAGTTCAGGCGAACAATTTGTTTTTGTACCAAAGGTGAAAATTTAAAGAAAACGAAAGTGTTTATCATTACCTCATTCAAGTTTTTTGTTCTCTAGTGATACATACTCATCTGTGTTCGTTTTGTTTATAAATATCTAACCATCTTTCGCTGTTGTTATTGCAGAGAGCCGAGTTCAATTGCAACACCATTAAATGGAGCACAACAAGAACTTCTTTGGATCAATTTTTCTTCGTTAAATACTTCCGGTATCATTTTTGTAAACACCTTTATGCATTTGCTTCTGAGTGGATTAAATCCATTGTTTTGTTTTGGTCACTATTTCTGGAATAATTCAGGCTTGGGTGGTAATGTCCTCTGATTACAAAAAAAAAACGATTATTTTTCTAATTCATGTAGACTTTCCATGAATGCCCCCTGATGGTCAACGCACAAATAATAGTCAAAAATACCCAAAGGTCTGGGCCTAGTGTTTTACAGTATTATTAAAGTAATAAAAAATCCATGAATATGGGTACCACGCACGAGTCATCCATTTTACTGTGGGATATGAAAAAAAAGTAACCAACAAAAATAAAACAACTTTGCCATCCCTACACAGGAATTCTGTGAGAATATAATTTCAGGGTGCTTACTCTGAATATGCCATTCTTTCCTTTTTTTGCCTGTTAGGGATAGCTTTGTAAGTTAATTGTTTACTTGGAGTGGTTTGCTCAAACTGTGCTTATATAAATTACCCTTGATGTTAATTTGAGAGATTGGAGAAAACGAAAGGTTTGGCTTTTTTTTTTGTTAGGGCTGCTTCCCTTTTTATGTCTCATTTTTATGACGAAGCTAAAGCACAAGGAGTTATCTTGCCAACCTACATTCACATTATTCGATCATAATAATGTTCATCACTTTGGGTGAGTACATCCCTACGAGATTATGCCTTACGTGTTTTGTTGGTTATCAACTTCAGTAAGAAGATATACGAAATGCTTGTGCGTGATATTTCTATTGCCTAAGTTTAAAGGGTTACCTTGTAGCAGATACGACTCTTAACTTAGGCACAAGGTGTCTGAGGATAGAGGAAACTGGTTATTATTTTAAAGTTATCTAGTTCCTTTGCGAGTGATCTTGTCAGTAGAGCTAATTAACTTTTTTATTTTTAACCTCCCATTTGGAAGTCATTGTAATGAGTCCGATTTTTTGAATTGAAAATTTCGACATATCTCCACATTTCGATGTCCCTAGAGAGAGTCCGAATCCATCGCAGGAAAGATTGATGAGGAATCAACTATAAATTTTTTGACTGCTATTTTTACGATGTTTGTATCTGCTGCAGATACATCCGCCTTGCCCAAAATAAAATTAGAATGTATGCATATGTTTAGGTCTCCCCCTACCCAATATATTTTAGATAGATATCTTGTTGTTTCGCGAAACGATAAATAAATATAGATAGAGCTAAAAATACACCTCTTTCTACCTGTTTGTTGCGGTATAGTCTTCAATTATAGATTTCAGAATCATTTTCTACTGCCAAAATTAATTGTTCTGCAACGGACTCCATGAGGCTACTTATACCGTAGGTATAAACGTCTTAAAACCGAAAAAAGTCGCGGCTATTACAAAGCTGTAAGAAACTAACCTTAGTATTAAATCTGCTAAGCGTTGATGCTTTTGATCTAAATTTGTTCTTAATATAATTTCCTCACCGCACTAACACTATTGAATTTATCAAAGGCCTTTCAGAGTGTTCAGTACAGTAAACTCCTATCAACGTTGCGTGAAAAGTTGGATTTTCCATCTTCGACTATCACTCTGGTGCACTCTTTCTTGTCAAATAAATCACAGCAATTAAAGTTCGGAAGTTTTTTATCGAGAGTGTTGCCTTTAGCATCCGGTGTACCTCAGGGTTCCATTCTGCAACCACTGTTATTTAGTCTTCTTATCAACGATATTCCTGAGGGGTTCGAGGGCTGTAAGGTCCACTTGTATGCTGATGATGTACAGCTGTGTCTGAGTATATAAAAAGGATTGTATTGCCCCTACTAATCTTCATCTTGAGAGGATTAGTAGATAAGCTTCAGAGAATCTTTTGCTGCTGAATCCTAAGCAAATTTCAGGTACCAGCTGTCTGCAAGGGACGTGTAGATACTGTTGATCTGCCATCTTTTTTTCACACTTGGATTATGAATACAACGTTAAACATTGCTTTTAACGATTGCTTCCAGTTTATTTTTAGGTTAAGGCGTTTTAACCGTATTTGTCCCTTTCCATATGCTTTACAGGATTGATCGCTAAATACTTATTTGATTCATAGACAGCCAATTTTTATGCATAAACTTATATATTATAAAAATTCTCCATATTTATTTGAAAAGCTAACATTTTTGCGCACTTGTCACTAGTCATCAGTTTTCAGTTTTCGAGAATTCTTACCTTGTTCGAACAGCACACTTATTGACTTCCTTTACTTTTACAGAAAACGTGTTCTTTTCATTAAAACTTGTTTTTATTTTTCAGACACCTTGAGAACAACAATGTCAGAGACTAAACCAAAGCTAAATCTTCGTCCCGCTGTTATCGTGGGAGAGAAGTCACCACCTCCGACTGGCCTTTTAATTAGTCACGGGAAACCAAACTTTACAATACCCAGGACGAAAAAGCACCAAAATAGCTACGATGCTGTTGATACTGCAAAGCCATTGATTGAAACTTTTGAGGCAAAAAATGTCCATTTGAAAAGAACAAACAGAACAGTTGTGGTTAAAAAATTGGATGATGATACTGAACGTAGTGAGTTTTTACAAGCCCACAAGAAAATAAGCGAAAAAATTGCAAAGGAAAATGTTGAAAATGCTATAAAAGTGGAGGTGAACAACAATTTTTCGGCCACAAAATCCAATCCTTTCAAACAGCCACAATTTCTGGCTGGAAAAATCGACAATGGGCGGTTGCATACCGCCACTGTGGTTAATGGTAATGGACAGAATACCGAAATCAAAATAAACGGTCATTTAAAGCCAGCTTTGCCAGAGAAACCTGCAGCTTTACAGAATTACAAACCACTTTCGCCCACCGGATTAAGTCCAAATTCAAAGATATCTGCAACAAAAGCCACAGAGACACC
The DNA here is from genome assembly GCA_006980735.1 of Dasypogon diadema. NCBI lineage: Eukaryota > Metazoa > Arthropoda > Insecta > Diptera > Asilidae > Dasypogon > Dasypogon diadema. Next base: position 27,836 of record QYTT01095532.1, read on the forward strand.
TCTAACCTCGCCAAACAATAATGGCGGTGTGAATTATGAGCAGAAGACAATCGTTTCATTTTCCAAGGATTTATCCTCGGGTCCAAATAAATATCCTGACACGGTAAAAGTTGTAAAGCCCGTTGAAAATGGTAGCAGTCTAAAAGATAAGGATGTAATTGATGGATTTTCCAAGTTGAAATTTGAAATCGCATCGAATGGAGAGGCTGTGGTGCCTGTAATTAAAGAGTCCTGAACTCCTCAGTTCATTGGGATTCAGTTTGAGTCACTGTTTTGTGTTATACACTTTTTAAAGGCTGTTATTCAGTTGCATTCGTCAAATGCCATTTTTGCTATGTACAAAGACTTACTTACCTAATTTAAAGTAAATTTATATATTTTATTCATTTACGCTACTAGACTGTAAATAAAATATTTTATTTTAATGAATGGACTAATTTTCTTATAGATGCAAACTGTGCACTACTTAATAGTTGAGAGAGGTTTGAAATGTGTGGACGCTTAATGCGGAGATGGGTAAATGGTTTTTGGCTTCACTCTGAGAAGTGCGCCTTCTGGGCTAGGAGGGAAACTTATTATTATCATAACTAAGCTGGCACAGACTGCTCTCGGTTTACCTCTCATTCTGGACCCGACTGTTTACCATCTAAGGGAGCCGCTTTCAAATGTGGAACCAACCAAGGAACATGCTGTGTGGCCTTCTAAGGTTGCTTTAAAGGTTCTTCAGTGTGGAGGTCGCAATGTTTTTTTTATATTCATCAAAGATATTTATGTGACCATTTTTCGAATTGGTTGTAAGACCGTGAGTGTAAAAAGCCTGGGTGTTTTGAGTACTGCCTCCTTTTTACATGGAATAGGGCAGAGATTCCAAGGCTCTAGTGGGGCAGATGTGCACAGCGCCCGTAACTCCTAAACGACTAACCTTTAAATTTTTGTAGGTTTAATTGCGCTATCATTTGTCTTGTTTTAAGCCACCATAGTAACGCAGTATAGTTGACCCAGGGTATTATAATCGCTACATATGACAACAGAGCTATTTGTTGATGTGGTTTTCTCCTTGACCCTTTTAAGTTGCGAGTATCAGACGAGACATTGGTATAGAATTAAACCTAAATAATTAGTCTCATTTGAAAAGTGAATAATGGGGTCTTCAAGAGTTGGGACCAAAAGGTTGACTCGCAGGTTGACTTGGTTACAGCAGTTGTATACTGTAATTAGGGAATTGTGCATCTCCCAGCTTCGTTGTGATTGTCAGGCTTCTAGTTGAGGCTTCTAGACCGTTACTAATGAATGATCGTTCTGTGGCTTCGAAGAAGATATTGTCAATAGCTTCTTCAATATCTAGGGAAGCATTTAGAGCGATCTTTTTGATTTCTAACACTATTTTTAACCTTCAGACTGAGTGGGGTAAGGCGGTGTTTGTGGATTTATCTGCCTGATAGGCATATTGATGAGGATGCAGCTCACATCTCTTGAGAAGATCTGTGATTTTCTCGATGGTTTTAAGCATGGGCGATGTGACTTAACTTGGGCAGTTGGGCGTCGTCCTTCTTTATGTACTAATACTGCATTTACATCTCTGCAAGTCTTAGGAATATGCCCAAGTGTATAGCTGGCCGTAAACAATTAGACCAGTAATAGATTCTGTTCTTCCGGTCGTCATTGTAGAAGAGCAGAGAAAGTATCATCTCCAGGTAGTGGCTTATAGGCTTTATGGACCACTTAACCGTTCTTTCAGTGAAGATGTCATTAGAGAAACTTTTGGTTCGATTGGAGGGACAACAGTCATCCCTTATTTTCAAAGAAGTCACATTTACATTACTATTATTAGCTGAAATTGAGCTGAGAAAGTGTATCTCCAGTAGGAGTTTTAGTGTTTCTTCTTTTTGGAAATGAGATATAGTAGACTGGTCCCCTATGTCTCCAAAGAAACTTTTCGAAGTCTTTCTTTTGTATCTTCTCAGTTCTTTATTATATTCTGTTAGAACGTCTTTGTCCCACGACCATTCACCTGTTCGCCTGTTGAAGAGTTTACCGGTTTTGTTAAAATCCTACCCATATGGAATTGGATTCGAATTTCTAAGTGAATCACTAGAGTTTTAATTCAAGTCCGTCAACGATGACCACTGGAATCAAAATCCGAATCGTTTTATTATGTTGATGAATTACATTTGTATGAAGACGTTTGTCAATATAAAAAGACAATCACAACTAGCGATATAAAATAAATGTAAAATTCCTAAAATATCTGAAACTACTTAATGCAGTAGTCCTTTCTCTGTTGCCTTATTATTGCCTCTAATTTTATACATCTCTCCCTCAAACTAGCGTTCTCCTTTTGTAGTACTTCCAGTGTTGCATCCTTCTTTTCAATTGCTTGCTGCACTCTGTACAACAAGGATGAGATTAGTTACAATTAAAGAAATTTGAGTTACAGCCTACCGTTGATAAATTCTTTGAATTTCATTGTCTCTTTCTGTTTTAATATTGGCAATTTCTTGTTGCACTTCGTTCCGAAGATTTTCCTTCATTTCCTCCTTTTCTGTCAGGAATTCATCACACATCTGAAATGGAGTACAATGTGCACGAAGGTGTCAATGGATTTACCTAATAGGATTACCTTTTTACTGTGATCTAACTCCATATGCAGTTGTTTGACTTCTGCTTGTAAATTTTGAACTTGTGCATCGGATTCTGCTAGTCTACTCCTGGCATCATTGTATTTTTCACGCAGGGATTTTTCCAGTTCTTCAGCCTCTCGAACATCATTTTCATGTTTTTCCTTAAGCCGGCTAGAGGAATGATTACAATACGATGAAAAGGAAAAAGGCTCCAACAGGAAGCAATTTTTACCTTAATTTCATTTCGAATTCCGTTTGACTTTTTTGTGATTCAGCGTCCATTCTGCTCACAATCACATCAATCTGTCGATCCCTTTCAGCCCGGTAGTGCTGACGAATTGCATTTTCGTTCTCGACTTCCCGAAGTTTACAAGTGTTCTCAAATTCCCTTTTCCAAATAAGAAAATCGGATTCGAATTGTTTTTCGATGGTATTTATCCTGTTCTGAAAATGTCTGGTTATTGCAAGGGACTGATATGCTACCCGTCTGCAGGCTCACCTGATACTTTTGTTCTTGTTGTTCTAACTTTTCCCGGTATTCTGACTGGGCCCGTTCTAATGCGATTTCTTTCTCCCGTAGAATTTCCTGAATTTTCGTGTGGACTTCATTCTCTTTTTGCCTCATATCGCTTTGCAGACGTTCACGCTCTGTAGCAAGATCCTGCAGAAGTTTGCTTTTTTGTTCATCAAATGCCTTCTGCTCCTCTTGGAGTTGTCTGTCGAATCTTTTGCAAGAAGAATTTTCGCTATTAAATGGAAAACTCAACAACAGCTTTTTACCTTTCCCGAATTGCATTTCTTTCCTTCTCAATTGTTACTTCGCGGTCCTTGGAGCACGATTCTCTAACAGATTTTTCCATTTCCTCGTATTTTAGGCGGGCTTCTTCCAATGCATCCAAAAGCTCCTGCTGGTGTTGACGTTTCAGTTCGAGAATTTCTTTTTGGTGATCGTTATTCATCTTATTTATTTCCGCTTCAAGACCTTTTACCGTTAGCTCCTGTATAACAGACCACAGAAATAGTTAAACAAGTAAATCTTGCTTTCAAGCCACTGTGTCTAACTTCATTGGACTCGCCAACTTTACACTGAATTCTCTCACCTGAATGAGATTTAAAAAATTCCCAGAGATTGAATTTACCTTAATTTTTTTAGTATTTTCTCGTACCCAGCGTTCCCTACGGATTTTCTCACCGGCCAATGTGGTTTCCTTCACGCGGGCTACTTCAGTTTCCAGCTTATGCTCCCACGCCTGGTTTTGGCTGTCTATGCGCCTCGTCAATGCTGTTACCTTTTCACAAAGGGATGCTTTGTCCTTCAACAGCTGTGGAGTTTGAGTTTGAAAATAATTGAATTTACATAGATATGTACGTAGCACGTAGAATGGCAGACTGCATTTGCATTTTCTCACCTGCTCAATAAATCCCTGGTGACGGGCTACGATGCTTTCATAGTGTTTCTTTTGCTCACGTAATCGGTTATTGGCGTTCTGCTTCTCCTGGCGCAAGGACTTTTGCTTTTCTAATCGGGTACGCGTCACATGTTCTTTTGATAGGTGAATTGCATTAGCAAGTTCATTAGCTCGTAAACTAAGAGCAACTACCCTTCTGGCAAGCTGATGATTGGGGAGCATCAATAGATCGGATAGTCTGTGAGATAATTAAGGTTGATTTGCTCAGTGTTCATTTTCTGATGGAACTAGATAACGACGAAAATTCATTGGAAATTTGATTATTATTACCCTCTTAGTTCTACCTTCTACTTTACTCTAACTGTGTATTGTTATTTTTTGCTCTTAAAGTTTGAGTTCATGCAGCAACAACGGGAAAGTCTACTAGTTAGAAGGAGATTAATTCTATCTATAGCTGACTTACTAAAGGGCTCATACGTCTCGTTATCAACTTCCTTAATTGACCATTATCCGTGACTAAAAGCTAAAACATAGGCAACGCTCGTAAGGCCCTCTAAGAGCACCGACATATCATCAGTCAAATTCGAAATATGTTTAGTGACTATGACATGTCGGAAGCTTCGTCCAAATAAGTAAAATCATAAAGTTAATTTCACAAAATTAATCAATCAATGCTGTTGAAAAACTCACCAAAAAGATTTGCAATCGTCTGAGGATCACTGCTGGTTTTAGAATCTAAACATAAGGTAGAGAGGAAACCGCTGGGCTCAAGATTGGAGTTAACAAATCTCCAGAACTGTTTAGGATTGTCACGTAAACTGTCCATAATTCTATCTATGCAGAATATGTGAGAAGTGTTAACACCCCAAGCAGACTGGTCAAGAAGATTATAGTAAGTAAGATAATCATCGTGGCTCTTCGAGAACCGAAATCTCTTCTAAGCCTTGCTCTTCGAGTTCTTGAGATGCCTTAATGAGCCATCCACCGAGGTCTATTTATTACGCGGATTACTGTATCTGGTAATTGGAGCATATTGAACAAAACAAGTGTCCTCAGAAGGAGAGTTAGATGGAATGTAAACAGTAATAACGTAGTCCCTCGGACGTGGCAAACGTAAAACTACACAGCAACTCCAAATTGCCGAGAACAGTGGTATACAAAACTTTACATGTCCCAGCGAATAGTATACTATTAGATTGGTGTTATAGACGAAGATTCTACAAATAAGTTTTTTGAGTATTTAGGGAATTTGAAGATGTTTTTACGCTCCAAGGGAAAAATTCCCGAACTATGGAGCCAACCGATCAGGCCATAGAAAAGATAATGGCCGAAAACAAGTCTTCCGGAGAAAACAATTTAAATGTTGTAAATGAGCTGCGATCACTGTTTCAGGATGTATTAAGTTTCCGGCAAATGATTACATTACTCAGTGCATCGATTGGTGAAGCAACATGGCGGATAATCTCATCTTCAGTTTAGCAGGTCTCAAGGTAACAACATACGTAGAGATAATAAATTCTGACGTGCCGCAGGGCTCTGTATTGTCCGTCGCTACTTTTATACTTTTCAATAATGACATTTTGTTTCTCACATTCAAACCTGTTCAGACTTTTGCAGATTGTGGATTTCATGCACTTGTTGGAATCAGTTTGTCATTTTCCTGGGAATGCTACTATTAATAATCAACCACACATGATTGTATGGTATCACCTGTGACAAGGCGAATCTAGTTTAATTCATTTGAAATTTAAAGCAATTTGATTTCTTTTAAATGAGCTCCAAATCTCCCTCCAGTTGACTTCACCAATTGGGCGATCATTTTATTTTCAACTTAGCGGTTCAGGCACCGAATAATTTTGGTTAGATGGATCATATTTTTGCCATTGTAAAGAATGCGATGAAGTTACTGAAATTTCTATCGCAATTACAATCTATAAGACTTGTACTAAAGCCAGACTTGAATATAATTCAGATATTTGGGTAGAGACAGGACGTACTGCTTTGTTTGCAGTGGACAAAATCCAAAAGCAATAATCACTGTCTTCGTCGATTCCTTAAGATTAATATTTGCAGATGATGAAACTTGTCTATTTCTTCACAAATATTACAACTTAGTCTGGTGATTAACGTGGATTTCTAACATAGAATTATAGCCAGACCTAATGGTCTCTAAAAATTAGTCTGGTGTCAGCTGAAAAACCCCAACCATTGGTGATCGCTGGTGAAGCCACTACATTATGCATATAGCCATCGATGTCAAAATTCAAGAGAGGGCATTTAAAGGAATTCACAACATCAGGATTGCCTCCAAAGTCGATCCTCTGCAAACCTTAATCACAGAGTAGAGACTATACAGAAGTCACGTCAGGAGCAAAGATTTTTTTAATGAAAATGAAATCTTACACTACGTCAAATCACACCATGCGCATCAACTTGTAGCTTTTCTCTTTGGTATTTGGAGGAGTTCGCCAGCAAGAACAAAGCCGTCCGTCCAATGCTTCATAGTCTAGTAGGCTGATGCCTGGATCTGGCTAATTCATGGCGGGATTTGGTTTATCAAAAAGTTGTGATTAAAAAGTTAGAAGAGTTTATTGTTCTTGATAGGATTTCGAATCTAGCCTATATTCTGTGCCCTAACTTGAGTCATTATATCTACAAGATATGTAGCGTCTGGTTGAGCCGTGAAACCTTTTGGGATTCCCTATACCATCGACTTCACAAACTTAATCTTAGATGGGATTTTAGAAATGGGCTAAATCAGCCTTAAGCTATTCATCACTACATTTTAAAAAATGTACTTATACTCACTTTGGTACATCTTCCACAATATCTGGTTCTATGTTAAACTCAATTTCAGATCTGTTTGATTCTGGAAGTGATCTGCGAGTTTCCGAAAGAGTCTTTTCACAGCTATTCTCAACATCGTCCAAATAATTTAGAATATCCCTGAAATTAAAATAGTACAAATCTCTTCACTCGAAATTTGTCTAAATGCAAACTTTAGTTTATCTGGAGAGCCTGGCGATTTTTTAATTGTTGAAGAAGTGTTCTGAAGATCGGACTGCAATAATGTCTGCAATTTTAGATCCATATCATGCGCTCTTGCAGATTTTTCTAAAATAATTAAATTACTTAAACTTTATTTATATTATACAGCAATTAATTACCTGACTTCTTGTCCTCTTCAATTTCTCTAATCACAGAGACAATCTCATCATAGGTTGAACTATCTTGGGAAATATCCTCCGATTTAGGAGGCTCTGGACTGTCAGTTGTATCGTTTTCTTCATAATCTTCAGGTGAGTATTTCCTTGGTGGTGGTTTAGGTTTGTGAAAAGGCTTTTCGTGGTCCGGGGAGTGTTTGTGCAAGGACATCCAGCTATCAATTCTGTCCAAATGAAACTCATCGAGATTTGTTTCTTCCCGAAGACAACAGTACGTCTTGGTTTTATGCAGTTTTGATTTGTTTTTCTTTGCTGATTCCGTTGCAGAGGCGGACTTTGACCGACGACTTTTGAAGACTTTTTTAATTTTCTTAGAAATCGCAGAATTATTTTGCTTTTTTCCACTCATAATTGGTGCACGACGCACTTCAATATAATTTTTTATTATTGAGTTGGGACTGTCTCCGGAAGGGGGTGTATCACTTTTCGGGTTATTTCCCGATTTTCCAACATCTTTAGGACGAGAAAAGTCATTGGGGGGCTCATGATGCCCATTCGATAAGTCATTTTGCTCAAAAGATTCGAGTTTATAACTGTCCTTACGATCACCGGCACTCCTACGATCACCAGCATATTTCTCACTTAGATCATTATTGAAAAAATTTGTCGTATTTAAGGTGGCATTGTTGAGCTTAGTATGCAGGTCTTGGTCATATTTGGTATTAAGATGCAGACCTCTATCTTTTTGGTAATCGGTTGTGACGCCATTTTCGTTTCGAACTATTTCTTTGTATTTCCTTACGACTTCACTTTGTTCTAAGTGTGAAAGAGATCCATGAGAAGTATCTCCAGTTCCGTGATTGACTGATGCAGTAGGCACAGATAAACCCGTATAATCTGATGAATTGCAAGTAAATTCGCACACACACTTCAATTTTTCAGCTTCTGGCCGGTAAGTCAAAGAGTCGGAAGTCTGTTGGTTTTCACATAAACAGTGCTCCGTTGAACATTTCGGATATTCATAAAAGGACGTCGATAATTCCACATTTTCTTTAAAGTGAACCGACTTTTTGTTGTTAGGGAAGGAACTGCTGTATTCCGAGTACTTGTTGTCGTTTTCATGATCACTGATAACGTCTACTTCGTAAATATCACTTTTACTAAATGAGACTCTTCCTGGTAAATCTGGTTTGGAATCGTGCCAAAAGTCGCCTTCTGTATTTGGTGCATTTGGTGGATTTGCTAGAGGTGTGGAATTATCAATGTAAGACATGGTAGTTACGCTCGGCTCAGTGGTTTTTGTACCGCTGTTGTAAATTTTATTGTCTGCAGTTTGTGGTGAAGAGGACCTGTGGAAACAAAGCGAACACCTAAAACTAAATTATCAGGCACTAGGAGTTTGTCCAACAATAAGTAGGATAATCACAAAATTAGTGCAATAGAAAAACACTATTCTTCGGTAATAAGGGCGTGATGTCAATGATAAGGCGAAAAACGGGGAAACGATATTTCCGAAGAGATCGAAAAGACACCATGAAGCTTCGTCGCAATGGACGAACTAAAATTGATCTATACGACGAGTCTGACATTCAAGTTGAGGTGGATAATGGGGCACCGAAAGAGGTCAGCCGAACTCATAGATGAAGAACATGTATAGACGGGACAGTTTGAACAGATTGAATTGAACCGGAAAGAAGGGCGGTGAATTCTAGGCAGCTGAAGCAGAAAAGAAAGAGAGAGCGACGCAGATAAAAACTGCCATCTACAAAGGCGATCGAAGATAGTGGTGAGGACCTAGAGACAGAATAGTCAACCTTGAAAGACGCCATATGTCGACTACAGAATCGAAGGGTCTTGGCTCTGGTATCGATCGGGGAGCTGCTGCTATAGGAGAAGACTGCGGAAGGGTAGATGGACAGCCACCCAAAACTGTCATTCTGAGTCAACCACAGGTAGGCACCAAAGCTGAGCGGAGAAAACCTATGGAGAGAAAGCGTAAGCAGATTCAAGGTAGGAAGGAGGCTGTGAAGGCTAAGGTGACAAGTAGTTGTCATGTGGTGACATGGGTATGGCTCACAGTGATCCATTCATGGAATCGATGACGTTTGGTGTTGATGTCAACTGATCGGACAACAATTGACAGCCTTTGAAAAAGCGTTGCTGAACACCCTGGACACTCCCCCGAATGACGTCGGTGATATTGGGATTTCGAACGTCGACTTGCAGGACGTGATGATTTGCTTAGGGGCGTGTACCAAAAATCCAAGTAGTGGTTGCGTGAAACTGTGGGAAAAATAGCCAAATTATGGGAGGGAATTGACATGAAGGTGCACCGCCTGCATCTACTTGAGATATATAAAGAAGGGCTGCCCGAATCAATGACCCGCTAGTGGAAATGGTAAAATCCTGAATTCCTGAATCTGAGGACAGAATGCTTACACGAAGGACTTTTTCAGCTGGAGGATTATTCGTGTGGGCAGGTATGAAGAAAGCCCAATGATGGGACGTTATTTACCGTGTGGTTCCCCAGGGAGGAGGCGATTGGAATCCACGAGGGAAACTCAAGTGTAGATATGAAAACTTGCCAATAGGCTAAGAAAGGAATTAGGCTGTTCTGTGGAACGACCAGAGGAAAAGTTCTAAGCATGGAATGAGGAACATTCAGATGGGTAGTTTTTTTTATTACTGGGCGTGATAGCTTTGGAATCATCTCAAAAAGATGGACATCCCACAGGGTGATAGGTGCAGGCTGTGCCTGGATGATACTGAGACAGGGCGGAGTACATTGCCCTGATTGCCCGACCTTGACAAGCGGGAAGATGTCTGTTTCAAGCTGCTCCATGGCTAGCATGGAACAGTTAAACTATAAACAAATGCAAGAAAAAATAAGAAACGTCGAGTTTAGGGAATTGCCTAGGAACACTTCAACGCAGACCAGGTAAGTCGACTTCAGGCAGATGAACGGAAAAGGATCCGCAGGACGAGGTCTGCTTCCATATCTCTCGTACGATGTTATATATATGTATTATACCATAATACGCAAAGAAAACAAAATTAAAGTCAATTTAACTCGGCTTGTTTTTTCGAAAAAATATAGTCCAAGTTAAAAGTTTCAGAGCCGAAGGGTAGAATAAACTTTTAATTTTTTCTCTGTTCAATTGCACTTATTTGTATATAATGTGTTTACGGCATAGTATACCTAATAGCGCAATGAAAATATTCTAAATACCTTTTTAAGTCCTTGGAATCCTGTGATAATCCTTGATCTTCCTTTAATGCTGATGGTGTCTTGGAATCGTCTTCACCACCTTGATCGTAAAAACAGCAGCCCTTTGAACTAGCAATATTGCATATCTGCTGTCCTAAGCTATTTTCTGAGCTGCTTTCGGAATCTTTGCATAACCAAGGACGTTTTATTGGTTCATCCAATAGTATCTTGAGTAGATTCGATGAGGATGTAGACCAAAATTTCTTCTATAAATAACACTGTGAAGTTAACCTTTTTAAAAAAGTGATTGAAATTCCTTACGTTTTTCCTTAACTTTGCTTCGTTCAACTTCAAAAGTTTCTCCGAAAATTTTATACAGCTATCAAGATCTGTAAGTTTTTGGTCTGCAGAAAAAGGGCGTCGCAACGGTGATGAAACTCTTTTTATCCTACTAAAATTGGCAGATCCCGGTCTCTGTGGCAGTGGATACTTAATGACAGGAGCTTTGGGCTTGTGACGTGCAGCTAAATTTATCTGGGAAGTAAACAACATTTAACTGATATACTTGAAAAAGACACATTCTCTTTACCTGTGATCCTTGCAAGCTTAAGTCCATAATAAAATGTGAAACACAGATAAAATTCTACCGAATGAATGTCCTATCTGACTGCCAACCATCGCCGAATGTTTACTAGTGCACGGTATCCAACGAACTCTTCAAATGGGTTACTGAGTTCTTGCCAGAAATTGGGAGCTTCCACTTTTACCTATCGATTCAACTGCTTTGGAGAGTGTCGATTTGTTTGGCCACAGGTGAAACTGGGAAACGCGTATACACGGCGAAATGGTTTCTAAGCAGGTGTTTCGTTAGACATATAATAGTTTCCGTGTTAAGGTTAGGATTCAGGGGAGTTTGACCTTAATGTTTTGTTAAGTTTCCCTCAAGTGGTAAATTTGCGAACGCTAAACATATATTATATGAGGGCGCCGTTTAGTAGCGAACAAGTGTATCATGCTAATAAGAATTGAATTGTATTAGGCTCACTGTGTTTACCTTTGGTGATTTATTCCCTTGCAGTCGCTATTGGTAATAATTGCGTGTTCATTTTCATTGAACAACGATAAATGCTGCATGTGCGTATCATTGCTTTATCAATATGAAAATCTGAATATCCGCATAAATCAATTCTTGTGCTAGCAATAGTGAGAATTTAGCCATTATAGGAATTTTGCTATAAATTAACAGTTTTTTGCTGCTTAGAGTTGTTCATTAATACAGCCGGGTAGTGGCTTTCGCATGGAGTACTGGTCCACTGTATTTACAATAATAGTAATAATGCTTATAGTGACAACTTGCAGAATACAGGAAGTATCTAACTTGCTTTTATGGATAGTGATGCTTATGCTGAATTTATGATTTGATGTTTATAGTGGCCCGTCCATAAATAGAAGATAGATGTTTTTTCAATTTGCATTTGAGACTTGGACATGCTCTGTATAAAGATAATACTTACATCTGAAATCTCTGTCTGTTATGTGAGCAATTAATAAATTGCAATTAATAAATCAAACTGACTAAAGGGTACATTACCTCCCCTATTCGATTGCCAATCATTCTATTCTGTTTTTGAATATGTACAGAAGTTTTGTCCGTTTTCCCCATATGACACGTAAACCCCTTTCACTGGGTCATATGTTGAGTCAGGCTGGTAACAGGTATATATTAGATAGGTCAAGAACCAGGCTACAACCACAAGCTGTCGCGTCTCTTCTCCTTACTTTTGTAATCGCGTTGTTAACATGGAAGTATCAGCATCAAACTCAAAAAGAAGACCATGTATAATATGTCACAGCCTTCTTGTTAAGCTCACAGGAAAATATACAGCGTTTACAGCGAAGGAATTGCGCACGAAAGGACATACCGTCGGTGGCTTGCACGCTTCAGAGCAGTAGAACGAGATATGGAAGATTGACCACGGTTTGGAAGGTCATCCGACGTCAAAAAAGAAGAACATCTGGAAGCTGTCGAGATTAATGACAAAGTAATCGCTGCAGAACTGGTGAAAAATTTCGACGCTAACAGGACCACAGCAGCAAGAAAAATCCATGCCCTTGGATTCGTCGTGAAATTGGATTGTTGGGTGCCGCACGAACTGCCACCAAAAAACAAAGAGGAAAGAGTACGACTTGCCAGGCAAACAAGACAAGGAATACTGCAACGTTTGTTGACTGGAGTCGAAAAGTGGGTGCTGGCCAGGTGGAGCTCGCCCGCCAGTGTCGGGAGGAGGACTACTTCCACACAAAATGTTACTGTCGGTTTGATGGAATTGTCGCTAAATGATCCATTGGGAGCTTCTGCCACCGTGCAGAGATCTATCGTCAACGGTTGGAGAGATTTCAAATGGCGTCCAGCCCTCATTAATCGTGGCGGGCGGCGGTTTCATTTTCCACCAGGATAATGCAAGACCACATACGACGAACATCACCTAAGGGAAGTTGGCGGACTAAAGATGAGAAGAGAGGGGAGGGGGGAGGGGAAATCCATCAGAAAACTTATAGAAAGTTGACTTTTAAACTGAGAAGAGAGGGGAGGGGGGAGGGGAAATCCATCAGAAAACTTATGGAAAGTTGACTTTTAAACTTATAGAATTAAGTGGAGACTATGTGTAAGATTAGTATTTTAAAGCTGAAGTTAAAATGTGTCTAAAAAAATGGACAGAACTTTTGTATATACGCAATAATATGCTAGTTGTGAATACCCTTCTGTTTGCTAATATACAGTGTTCAAAACCAACATTTTTGACGTTTCTCTTTGTATAAAATTTGATATGATGTTTTAAATTTTACGAATTATTTTGCTTGAAGATGATCATTGTAAATAAATATGTAGTAATAGCTTGAACAATTCAGTAGGAAATTGAGTCATCGTTGAACATGGTATTGGATAATTTCAACGAAGAATGATAGAAGTCGCAGGCATCAATGAAGTAGTAATGCTAAGGGTAAGATAACAAAGCCTGTTAATGGCAGAGTAATGCAGGGCGTATTGTACAGAGAAATGTGTGTTCTCTTGTTTATATAAGTTTGTTTCTTAATTCTGAATTTGAATTGAATACTTAATTTGTTAAGTTGTGTTGGGAATATGTAGCGGTGTACATAAATGCTCATTACTTCATTAATGAAGTAATTAACGCACTTCTTACTGGGAAGATGCGTAGTACAGAAACCACCTATGTTTAAATTACATAAAATTATTATGTTGTTAAACATATAAGTCCTATTGCAGTAGTCTGGAAGTTCCCCTTCTGAGAACTAACCCACGAGAAAGCGAAGAATATTATTAAATAATTATTGTAGGTTTACTTTTACATTACATAAATTTAATGAAATTAATGAAGGATAAAAAATTGAAACCACACATCAAATTGTAAGCGGATTTCAATCCATCCAAATGTTATATAATACTTTTTAAAGCCTTCAAAATATTTTAAATGCCAGAACTTTATCAATCGATTTTCTATTTACCCTAGCAGAGAAGCGTTTATCTACAACCATTAGTTGACAACTTCACACCTTTTATTTACATTCTACGCATATTTACACTTTTCTTGAATGCCTTTTCGCTACTTATTAAATAATTTTCTGAACAACTAAACTGTTTACCATTTTGTTCATAATCTGTCTTCTTAGACTGTGAATTTCCCATTTAGCCTATCGCTCTCAGACTGATTACTTACTTAATCAAGCTAAAAACGTAAACTGAGTGCGAGTAATCCCCGCATTTATATGCCTTCGGAATAACAATGAAAATTCTATTAAAAACAATGTGGTGAGAAATTCGATGACCTTGAAATATCTTTAGGTGTTCATTTTACGCATTTCGCTTAAAGATGCTGCCTAAACAAACCTTTCGTTGACTCCAAGCTCACGAAATCCCACATTCATTTATAAGAAGAAATCTGCAGCAAACCATGATATCACGCACCTGCAATATCGCCATCAACCGCCTGTTTCCTTAGAATCTTGAATTATTTCTTATTTTTCCAATTGGAAGAGCTTTTTCAGTCTGCGACGACGGTTTGAGTCGCAGACGCTGTTCTTGTTGTGATGATGACGATTACTGCTGCCAGCAGTAGAGGTTTTCTTGTGTTCTCCCATGTTTTCAGGTAGGCAGAGATTCGTGTGAAACACACCTGAGTGAAATTGTTTCATGTTACTTCATTGGTTCAGTAAATTTTCAAGGTTAGGTCAGGTGTGACGTCACGCTTTTCAGCAATACAGGCAATTCCTGTCCCGCACCCTATCGTTCTCTATCTCTGCAAAGTATTGACCCTTTCAGGCGCCACGTGAAATTCGGGTTAAGGACGAAAGTCCCTTCAAGCTGTTAAGGAAACATTGCTCTTTCTAGGCAGACATTTAGACGTGCTTTAGGTGATTGCTTTTGGAAGAAGCCAGGATTATTTAACAAATTGTTTTTTGAAATTGTGATTTCGTAAAGAAATGATGCCACCAGGCCTTATAACTAGAAATGAAGTCATGCCCCTTGCCGTTTTATAGGGTGCATAGTGGAATTCCATGAAGGAATTAAGTTTAAGTTATGTTGATATATTCTTAGACCTTGCGGGTGGTAACATAAAAGAATCCTGAGTTTCCTTTGAAATCGATAAAGTTGGATAGATCACTTCCCTGTGAGTCTACATTAGTCACACTAGGAGAGGGATTGCATTAGGATTAGAATTAGTAGGGTGCAATGGTAATCGTTTGGCTTGATGTGAACAATATAAATTGCTCTGCATTGGCTCAAACAAAATGAGGTCAGCATCTAAGAAAAAATAAAGACATGATACCGATATCTTCCTGTAGAGTTGTGTGTTCAACTTTGTGAGCTTTACGTGCTGAAAACAGTGGCGGGTTTCTTTTTTTCCACAAGGTTATGAAATTATATATTTCATTTTCGAGGAAGAAATAATTGAGCAGTTTCTTTTCTTCTGGATAAATCCTTGATTGCATTTACTAACTGCTTTCAATAAAATTGATGAGTAAACAAGGAAAGAAGCTATAGCTAATTGTTTTTATACCAATTATGTTATACCTTAGACGTAGGGAAGAAAAGAAAATAATGCGTTTGTAGTTAATTGTCCGGAGCTACTTATTCTTACATATTCGCAGCTGACCATCAAATTTGCAGGCATTCCTACTATCTGCCAAAATGTCGACACATCCTTTAGCTTCAATTTGCCATTTCATGAATATTTCGTTGACCTGTAGTAAACCCTGTCTGCCGTATTGGACCCACCATTTTGAATCTCTAAAATTTGACTACAGATTCGAAATCAGAGACGTCCAAAAACCCATATGGACTTATTTTCATGATGACCGAGAAACTCTTGAAAAAGTTAACATTTATAATCGCCATATTTGATCCGCCTTGTTGAATTCTCAAGCGTTGGCGTTAAATTCATAATCAACAGCCCCAAAAACCTATATATCCGTCATTTTGCCAACATTCCACTGACGTTTAGAAAATCTTGTCCACCATATTGAATCCGCCATTTTAAATTTAAGATATCTGACCCTGGATTCGCAATTAGCGACCTTGAAAACCTATATATGCATATTTTCATGACGATCGCAAAAACTTTTGAAAAAATTCTACATTCCCAGCATTAAATAATAAATTTTTCATGTGGCAGCCTTCTGAAGGAGTTTGCTGATTTGGTTAATTTTTTTCCCGGATATTTAGATTTTACTAAAGGACTTGCGTGTCGAATTTTATCCATCTACTTCGAAGCGTTACAATGCGATCAAAAAAATTTTCTGGATCTGCCTCAATCTTGTTTAACAATAAAACTGTAGCTTCGGCTTTTTGAACTATGTGTTCGAGGTGCAACGCTTTTGAGATCATGTTGAAAGCCTGAAATATCTCAACCGATCAATCCAAATGGCGTGAACTGATCTATATGGGATGTTTAAACTCTTAACTTAGGTCATGATAGAAAGTCGTCAATCCTTGCCTGAACCCTTGAGCACATGTCTTCAGTGGTTAACGCTGATGGCCTTCTTGTATGGTTTTTTATCTTCGAGCCATTCCCGATCTTTCAAAACGCTTAATTCACTCAAAATTTTGAGTGTGGCCTGATAAACTATTTCCGTAAATCTAACTGAAAGGATGAATGAGCTCACTACTGCTCTATCCTTGACTAAAAACTTTATTGAAGCGAAATATTGAAGCGAAAATATTCCACACTAAAAAAAAACTGGTTTATCAGAGACAGGTACTATAAAGAAGATCAGACCATGGAGGATCCCTGAACTCTATCAAAGCAGAGTGAACTGAAACAGATCAGAAAAAATGAGGAGGACTATTTAGTCGAAGACCATATAAGGAACGTCATAGGCACTAAGAGAATTCAGTCATCCAGTACAAGTACAGTGCAGGGCACTGTTAAATAAGTCAGATACAAATGAGTATTTTGAAGATGAAGAAAAGAAAAACCATTTGCAAGACTAATAAAAAAGTATTTTGATAGAAGTAAACGCGACTAAAGTTGTGAAAGGCTTAATTATCCAGCTCGAATGTATCTTGCCAGCCGCTAACAGATATCAATTCTTTTCTCCAAAGGAATGTCTTCGAAAATTGTCTGTATGGGCACCCGGCAGCAAAGTGCCCATAATAAAATAAAAAGAAAAACAATGAAACAGCATAACTGGGCTGAACTTCCAAGTCAATTAATCGAACACTTTCGATTTAGTTGGACGGGTTAATACCCCACAAAGAATCAACCGCTCCCAAAATAAGACGTACAATGTCTCAAGTCTCAACTCAAGAGCCACTTGTTTTTCTTGGCGCGGCGAGTTAATTTTATCAGTTTTATTCGCCGCCCATGTTTTCCGTAGATCTGTATAGGTGGGCACTTCTGTACTGATACTACTGAAAACTTATGCTATTTGGCTATTGGGCCGTGGGGGCCACTGGGTTAACTTGGCTTCGCGTTGGGGAGTCAGAAGTAGTGAAACTTTGGAGCTGTGAACATTGTGGAGACTCGCGTATCGATTGTATCTTTTTCCCCGAACAAGTTAATTACACAGTAACCGAAAAGTAGAGAATTTTGTATTTCTGTGCAGGAAACAAACCGTGGAATCAGTTATCCGATCCAATCAGTGATATCTTGCCTTAATTTGGATTAATCAGATTCACCTGTAGCTTCTCATCAGCTGGAAGAGATTTCAAAATGTTCAGCGGATTCACAGGTAATTGAACACCTTCACCGCGGTGCTGCAGAATTATATTTGCGGTTTATTACTGCCAGAAATGAAATATAGTATTTATCTCTGGCAGCGATTTATTGATTTCTGTTCGGTTATAAATTGTGGAAATAGGAGCTGTTTCCGTAAAGGATTCGAGCTGGCATTCGGACGTTACTTAGCTAGCGTCTATTTCAAGGGTAGAGTAGAATTTGGAATCTGCGTTTTAACGTGAACTTGTAGAAAATCTCTCATGGTGAAATTCCGTCGTTAAGACTCAAATGTGAGTTTTCAGATTCTTATTCGAGCTTCGAATAACTAAAAATAGATTGTTTAAGGAATCCAGCTTTTTACGTTCAAAACTGCTGAAATTCGTGAAAAATGGAAACATATGGGTTGAAAGCATTGAAAAGCTCGAGAATTAATAAAAAAAAGCTCTTCGATGATTTCAACGAATCACCTTAGAATAATAGTTTTAAGCGTTGCTATTTATTTATTTTTTCTTCTTTTTCTTTATAATATATAAATATATATATTATTGGCATTCTTTAAATGGAACTTTTACTGAACCATGACTAAAATTGATTTTATTTTTGGATAACATGCAGACGTATCGAAATGTGAGTATCGCACTTTAAAACGAGTTTTTTTTTCACTTAATTTTAGATTAGAATAGAATTAGATAAATTAGTGTATAGTGTCCGTTAAAATTGAGCTATTTGTCAATTTCATTGTAAATTGCCACAAACACATCCATTTAATTCTGGATTTTATGAATTCGACATGAAAATGTATTTTTTTCCGTCAGTCTCAAAAAAATATATCGAGTTTTCTACGCAAGTAACCATGCTGCACCCGTGAGTCAGTTCGCCTTGGTCTATCGATTAATATTGCTACAATGTTTTTGGAAAAATCGTTTGATCATTTGTTTAGATTTCGTTTATTTGGACAGAAATTGTAACGAAATTTACTGAAACTGGCCGGACTCTTATTTCAATGAGATAATTTTGTAAATAAGACAAATCACTTGCAACGGACATGTATACTTATCTTGGGGTGAAATAGATCCAGACGATTTCTTTACATCCATTCTAAAGAGATTTGTAGGTGTTAATTTAAAGTTTACAATTTATTTTCCACTAAATTAACAGAATGAGGGAGAAAATGAATTTTTCTGAAATTATATCATCGCTTTATTGAGTGGAATAAGACATGACGCACATGAATTTTGTTAGCTTTTCGAACTTGACACTTATTTAGTTGATTTCGACTTTTTTTTATTTATTTTTTTTTCTTTTTGTAACAGACATAAGAAAAGTAACTGGAAAGGTGGGATAATTACGTATATGATAGAAATTGGCTACTGGTCGAGTTATAGTTATAGCGTGACCTAGTGCACGCGATTATTGAAGTGATGGACGATTAAAGAGAGTAGTTTAGCTCAAACATGGAATAATTTTTTGATTAGAGATGAGAAAAACTGAATTAATGCGTTTTAAGAATTTTATTTCTTTTTATTTGTCACGCAAAAAACAGCACTGGAAACTTGAACTCAAAAGTAAAAAATTGTCATAGTGGTAAACACGTTATGAGATAAAAGTTTGTTTTGTTTTATTTGAAAGTATTGACAGACTATCTTATGCGGTTTGTGAAGTCTGGAAATAAAAAATACGTAAACATTTATTGGCATTAAAATATGAGTATTTTCTCTTTTTTTCTTTTTGTTTTTTTCTAGGAATAATTTCTTTTGTTTATTTTTTTTTTACCAGTGAGACAATCGATTTCTGCTGGATATCTTTAACTTACCTCTGTCTATCTATAATATTGTTTATGATGTATTCATTTGTTATTTAAACAGAAGTTCACTACTACTTATTCTTTCATTCTATTACAGTGTAGTTGTTTCTTTTCTATAAGTGCAGACAAAATTAGGGGATGCTCTGATAAACAAAGCATAGTTTCAATCAGAAAGACAGAAAAGGAAGGTGATATACTTCACAAATGGGATAGTTCATACGTAGTAACAACTATAAAAAAAATCAAAACAGACATCAATTTGTGTTCATGTATGAGCTAAATGTCTTTATTTTTGGGAGAATAATTGCAAATTAACAGGAAGTATAGCCGATAGTGCTAGTGTCTTTTTAATGCTACCAGAAACAAGTAACACGTGTTTAAATCTGTTGTCAGCGATAGTTTCAATCAAATTTAGTAAAGTTGAGTGACTTTGCCTGTGCAACAGATTCACATTTTTGATATGCAAATTTAAACAAAACTTTTGCTTAACTTCATGGAGATCGAAAGAGTGAAAGCATGACGTACAGGCCCTCTGCTCTATCTATGTTGGTATCTGAGATGATACTGATGGGCATGGTTGAAGAATTATATAGGATCCTCGGATACTCCAATATCACAAGTTATGTATAGTAATCTAATGAACTAAGATGACTGAGTTATTGATTGATGGTGGATTGTAGAACTGATATGGTTAACCCGGATTAAATTAATCGAATTTTTAGAATATTTCATTTGATAATCGACATGGTTTTCTGGGTCTCTGCCTCATGTCAAAGAATTTCTGGGACAAAGTAGTATTTAAAACCTAAAATAATCTTGTGATCTGTCAATACATAGTCAGATCAATATTTTTTCATGGAGCAATAGTATGATGGCCAAAGACATTCTAGCGTCTGCATATCATATCCCGTCTTCAGAGAGAACAAGAAGTAAACAGATTTATTTCTCTGCTAGCAGATCATACTCTCCAAAAACCAAGATAATTTATTTGGGGGCCAGTAATTGAGGTAATTTTTCTACGAGTATTTACTTACCAAGCCATTATTGTTTACTAAAAATTGTGAATTAATTTGCAACTTTCCGAATATTCGGAAACGAAAAGCTTTTGATATTAATAATACATTGATGAACACGGTAATGAATAATTTCATCGAAGAATAATAGCACTCGCTAGCATCAATGTAGCGTTCGTCGTAATTTGTATGACCACCCAGTAGGAAATATGTTCATTATTTTATTAATGAAGTAATGAACATAAGTGCACTATGCATTTCTAACACTAGTGCATTTTAACACTGGTATGTCATTGGAAATTCATTAATTTACTCTTCTTTCACTCATTCATTGAAGCAAATGTAAAGGTAAAAGTAATGTTCAAGTTAAGCACTCAGTTTTTGCTGCCATTCCATTTTGTGTTTTTATTCTGATTTCAAGTATTTATGAAATGCAAGAAATTTTATTTCATTGTTTTTTTGTCTCAACTTATTTCCACCTGGGTTAACAGCATAAAGGCATCCAGCAACGATGAAGTGTTTCGAAAAAGCCCGATTTTTTACTCTACATGTTCATCGAAAAGACGCAAATGAAATTACCGGTAAACTTTTTCATTACCTTTTAAATTCCCCTAAATTGTTCTATACTTAAAATGTTAGAATGAAAAATTTAAATAGCCCATAAATCTATCTTTTGATTCATTAAACTTTCATAAAATCTCTTGTAAAAATAAATTTTCTGGCCACAGCACTTGGATATAAACAATACGAGTGCAGGTATACTTGAATTTCGTTGAATCTATGCGTGGGTATACCTTGAGTCTCGAAAGCCGGTTTTCTGATATCAAGATGAAAATCTTGTTTGGTGGGTAAAAATAAACCAAGAAAAATGTGAGCGCGGGCATCTCACTGAACACTGAATATAACTCGAAATTGTAACAATTGAAGGAAACAGAATTTTCCAATGTCAGCTAGAGCCATTCAAAAAGTTTTTATCGTATCCGAAAAAGTGATTCAAGGAGACTTTCCAAAACTTTTATCTTTCTTGTTTTAATTTTTCTGAGTGCAATTCTCAATGCACTTAAAATTTAATTGGCTGCAAGATTACGTAAGTAACTGCTTTGATTCAACTCTTCAGCGGAATCAACCCGGGCGGCGGCGGTTCATTTGGAAGTCGAGTCAGAGCTTTGGAATGCCAGAAAGTAGCTCCTTCACAAGAAAATTTTAAGCACGTAAAACGGCCACTATACAGCCACCATTTTTTCTAGTCGCTAAAGTGATACACGAGTACATCAGCACTCACTTGTTCTACATGGGCTTAATTTTGGCTAGTGATGCAAAGGTCAATTTTCGCGATAATCCGACCCCAGCAGCATAGTGTGCTTTCTATTCTAGCATGGTATCAGTTTGTAGCTCGGCTTGTGGAAATTTTTACAGATCATAGTTGACTGCTTTGGAATCAGACCTTCCAGCGGAAATAAGCGGTAGAAAATAATTGCGCATAATATCATTAACGCCACAAAATAAGCTATCCGAAGCTGTAGAACTGACCTTGGTTTGGTGACATCATCGTTGGTTTGGTTGAAATGATTTGAGCTTGAGCTTTTTCTTTGTATTATTCCAAAGCCCCATTGGGACGTGTATAGAGTTTCCATCTAGAATTTGCGTATGCTCGCTGCTTTGGCGTTGTGTTTGTTTTGTTTACTTCAATACAAGAAAATATTGATGTTCATCATGTGTAACTGGTTCAGGCTTTCTATGATTTTAAATCAGCTGCTCTGAAAGAGGACATTTTTTACCAGGTTCCGCGATTCAGGTTTTTTTGTACGCTGCTAGGCGTGGCATCGTTCACAAGTTAACACAAATTAGTCACTTATCGAATTGCGAATTCAAATATTATTTAATAATTTCCTGGAAACTTGCACAGTCATTCCTTCTTTCTTTTTTTTTAATTGGGCTAATAATATTCTCCCATCTACGCGATTCTATGTATAATAGTTTGTAATTAGTATAGTATGTGTTTCAGGATCATCAAACGACGATCAATAATAGAGATTTATTGATTCTGTAGTAGATGATTCGAATGGGTGAAATGCTGATAATAGAAGACAAAGGCTTGGAATAGGCCCTAATAAATAATTTAGCTTGTTAGTAGTAGTAAACAGGGCGCGTAAGATATTTGAGGACATATTGGAAGCCGTACTAAAAAACAATATATCTAACTAACAAGAAAAGGTATTGAGGAAAAATTTTGTACAAAGATACAATAATGATTGCAGTAGAAATTTATTTGTTGTAACCGTCTATAACATCAATGACGTTTTCAATGCGGAAACGGAAGCGTTGATATGCACGAATCACATGGTCCTTATTGATATTGGACATTATTTGACTAAAGGCGGCTTTTAGGGGTAGGAATGATAATTAGTCTTCCGTTCAACAACACCCTGCACGTAATAGTCTAGGGGTTTTTTTATTTTTTTTCATCATATACCCTCCGGAGAATTCAAATTTCAAGCACAACTGATCTGGCGATTTTCAAAATCCATGCAATATTTACATAGCTTGCAATAATTACAGCGAGCCTTTTCGTCTCTTCAAGAATTAGAAGAATAGAATTTCTGTTGAGCAATATGGTTATATAATTAATCTTCCCAAATCTAAAGCCTAATTTGAATGATTTTGCTGTTGTTTAAATAAAATATTTTAAGATAAATTAAATACTTAAGCAGATTTC
The DNA here is from genome assembly GCA_006980735.1 of Dasypogon diadema. Classification (NCBI taxonomy): domain Eukaryota; kingdom Metazoa; phylum Arthropoda; class Insecta; order Diptera; family Asilidae; genus Dasypogon; species Dasypogon diadema. The sequence continues at coordinate 51,009 of QYTT01095532.1, forward strand.
AAATATATATTGGCTATTATCAAAATACGGGTTGGTCTTAAGGTGGATTTCCATTTTATTCTTTATAACACCTAGAGTCCTGAGGAGCCAGTTTGTAGTAGCTCTTACTTTCCTACAAACTGGCTTCACTGTGAACTCAACTTACCACGCCTGACGCAACCCTAAATCTTCCCACTCAAACTGTAGCTGCCCCAAAGCGGAGGAATGCTCTGTGGACATTTGCATTTGCATCTGCAGTTGCTATGACCTACTATACGCAATACGCACTGGAAAGCCAGAGTCCCGTCTTGCACGGACACAATAGGGCTCCAAATGCAATTGAATGCTTTAGAGTTAATTGCTAAGTACCCAGACGTATTCACTTTTTAAACCTGGCGATGAAATGCCTTTTGAGCAAAGCTGCATTTTGATACTGTTCTGTTCTTTGTACTGTTGTGTATCTGTACATGGTGAGAAATGAATAACCTACTCAGTCAGAGTACGAATCTAAGCAGACTCGTGTTACGCCGAACGACGAACGGATCAGCTAAGTCACCACTCACCACACTATCATTCCACCTGGGGTTACCCGTGATCAAAAACATGTTGTCTAAAAGAGTTTTACGGTTTTCGACTGTAATCATCTTACACCTAGATAACCTCAGTAGACATTCTCAAGCCTAAATATTCTAATGAACTTACACTGGATAGATTCAATCTGCTCTCTGGAGAGGAGTAGAAGGGATTCCACACTTGACTAGTATATTCGAGAATACAACGGAAAATGAAGCCTAATAGACGAAAAGTTCTGGAAATGAAAAAATTTATATGAGCTGTGAAAAGAAATTTTTGATAAAATATCACTCCGAAATCTTTTATTCCGCGTACAACGGGGTACAGAAGAACTATGAATTTTGTAATCAAAAACTATAATCACCCTTTTTACGATTGAAGGGTATCACCTTGCATTTGCTAATGTTAATTTCAATGTTGTTCTCGTTGTACCACTGAATCAATCGGAAAATATCTTCTTGAGGAGAAAAGCAGTCAACTATGTTATTAAAAATTCGAAATATCTTGACATCATCGGCATATAGTAAGCAGTTAGACGTAAAATAGGAAGGTATATCATTAATATAGATAAGAAATATCAGAGGACCTAAAATTGTACCTTTCGGCACGCCTGAAACCTGGCTAAATCGGAATGACCAAAGATTGCGTCTGGGAAAGTATTGTATTGTAGACCACTCCTTCAAATGCGAACACAAGGGAGTTCGATATAGAAATGGGTCTATAATTTGAAACAGTTTTGAAGTCATCGGATTTATAAACAGCTATAATGAATCATTATTTAAGGACATCTAGATGTATTCTATAAGTGATTGAGAGGTTTAAGTAAGCGGCTAAGCTAGACTTTGGGCACATGTTTTAAAGACAATATTAGAAATCCCGTCAGGACCTGAAATTTTATAGCAATCGAGTTTGTCTCGGCAAATAAGATAAGGTTTTTGATGTGAATGGAATTTATACAAACATTCTATATCTTCTTTTCTGCTCAAAGATTTGAGAATTGTACCTGTGTTAATAACTTCATAAAATCTGCTAAAAGATCAGATGTACATATGGATGTAAAATCACTAAACCCGTCGTAATCTCCACGATGAAAGTCATGTGTATCCCTGACATTTTGTATCTTTAAGAAATATTATTATTTCAAAATAATCCGAATTAGCAAGAATTTCATTCTGGAAATGATATCATGAAATTTTGATATTTTTCCACGTTTTCTACTTCTCGTGTTAACAAAATTCTTCGCAGTTTGTTACCTAAGTAACCTTTCTTAAATTAGCCAACAGCCCAATCTCAAGCATATTTCTAGCTTCTAATAATATCTGTAACATTACACAAACAACACCGTCGACATATTTTAAAATTATTTTTCTATTTAAATATAAATTGCGAATCAATCACTCTAAATTAGGCGGCCTATTAATTTATTTTATAAAGAGGTATTTTTTGAATTCAATTAGAAATCTGCGAAATTTTACGTGAGAAGATGGTATTAGTTCTATAAACAGGAAAGTTTGTGATGGATTTTTGGATAAAGGTTCAATTCAGCCGAAGGTTGCACTCAAAAATAGCCTCCATTTCATTACTTTAATTTTGCAGTCAACGAAAGTAGTTTTAATATAAGAAGCGGTTTTATTTTGAAAGCAAAACGTGCCATAAAATGCGATGAGGTTCCAGGAATGAAAAATTAAACACTGGTTTCAAAATAAACAAATTTTATTTTTGGTGCTGTCGTATTCTCAAGTTCCTGTTCAGCCTTGAATACTTAAATATTAAAATCTAAAATTAACATGGATATAGTAGCCATGCCATGTATGCGTTATTAAAACGATTATTAATTGCAGTACACAAATGACCTCAGCTATAGATAATAAGGCTATTGATGGAGCCGTCAGTAACTTTTAAATTCTCTTAAATTTGCGCCTGTAATTTTAGTGTTGCAATCACGAAATTTATGCGGCGAATCATTCGAAATTATGTCAGTTCTAAAAATATCATTAATCAGAAATTAGCCATTATTATCTCAGTTTTATTTCCTAATGCAGTTTCATGTACATTTAAACACGTTCTGGATAGTTAGCTTACATATTTACGATAGTTGCACGTTTACAAATACCTCTTTAGATTTATTTCCCTTATTACACTTTTCACTTTTTTATTTCACAAAACATTTTCTAATTTCGATACCTTTCTAATTAGCATCTCTCAAGAGCTTGGGCGATAAAACGGCCAACCTTTTCGGTAGGAAGAAGGATGAAGCTGAAAAGTTAGCACAAGAGAAGGCTGCGAATGCCCAAAAACTGGCTGAAGAGCAAGCAAGAAAAGTTGGGCAATCAATTGGTCAAACAAAGAGTGAAGCAGAAAATTTGGCCTCTAGTACAGGTAAGGAAAGGGCTTGACTAGGTAAATAATAAGTGAACTGATTTGGTCTCTTTTCGTTTATAGCCAAGGAAGCAGCACAGATGGCTGCAGAGGAAGCAGATAAAATTGGTAAAACTGTTGATAATACTGTGAGACAAGCTCAAAACGTTGCTGATAACACAAAGAAAGCTGTCGGTTCGACAATCAATCAAGTCAGTTCTACAGTAGAACACACCAAACAAGGCGCCGCGAATATTGCAGATACTACAGCTAAGGTGAGCGAACTGAATGTGTAGCCCTATGTCTTCTTTACGGCCTCTATTTAGGACGTCTTATTGCATGTTGTAGTTGTTTATTCTGAGAACACTATGAGATTATTTAATTACTATGAAGCAGTAAACGGTGACCTACGATTTAAATCTACATTTATTTATTTTTAGGCTGCAGCATCAGCAGTTGATCAGACCAAAAAGGCAGCAAACGAAGCTTTGAATAAGAGTGTAAAAGCTGCAGAACAGGCAGTCGATACACAGGTTAAGCAAGCAGAAAAAACTATTGATGGTGCCATGAAGACCACTAGTGATACCATTGACAAAAAAATGAGTGAAGCTAACAAATATGTTGACGAGAAACGTGAAAATATGGAAAAAGTAAGTGTTTCTAATAAACGGTGTGAATGAGTACCAATCTAATCATAATTATATCTTTTTAGACCATCCACGATTCAGCTGTTAAGGCTCAAGATACAGCCTCTGCACAAACCGCAAATCTCCTAGGAAAACTCAGTATTTCCAAGTAAAAATACCATAAATTGTTAAGATACGTAGGAGGACGTACCACTTCAATTACTTTTAGACTAATAAGTTAGTTACATTATAAAAGAACTTAAATTCGCACACTCAAAGAAAAAAAAACAAACAGTTTAAGATCAGCTAGTCTATTTAAAGGAGGCCTCACTTGCACTTACTAACGTTGAGTATGTTAACATATGTTTATGTGATAAATGTTCCGGAAAAGTTAGTAATAACGAAATAATTTTGAGGAAAAAATTTTCAATTACCCATTGAACGAGTATTTTGGAATTTCATATATTTTAGTTGGAATACTATTTATAAGTGTGAGCGGTGGGCCTTGTATTTCACATCAAAACAGCATATTGCTTAAATATTTCGAGTCAACCGTTAAGTGCCAGCGATACAATGATAATGCGCCCTTAAAGCCTAAAGTTAACGACATTCAGAAATCGATAGAATTGCTTTTAAGAAAGAAAAAAACACACACACACACACAACGTAGATATATCACTGAAATACTAAATCGCCTTTTAGCAGCTAAAATTTATACAATGTATAACGTATATTTTTATACCAGTTTATAGTAATGCAAAGTTATACATTTATTTTACTGTCTTTGTTAGTTTATCTGACCACAGGGATGTAGAATTTCATGGTAAGGTCAAAGATGTAGAAGAAAACTTTGTTAACGAATTTTGTCAGCGAAATCTCAACGTGTTTAATTTGCACAAAAACATTAAAAATTTTATTAAATGTATTATAATTTTTGTTATAAATATTTTAGATTGTAATTTATTTGTATTTCTCTTTTTTGTAAAAATAAATGGCGTTTGCTGTTATATTTTACTTTATATTGTGGGATTTGTTACTTATTTTGGGTTTATGCAGCATGTTCAGGATTCCCTCTTGACACAAGCATATATATATATATATATATAGATTGAGAAATATTAACCTGACAAATGTTGCAAGTGAGGCACAATTTTTGGCAAGAAATTACTGTGCAACATCCCAATGGCTTCGCAAGTACAATTCTTGTCAGCAAAATTGCCTCAACCAATGGTACCCAGATATATCGCCGCGGCCTTCCCGGGTAGTTAACACTGCACAAATTTTAATAAATTTAAAAATATAGGGCTTGTTGGCGTCGCCTGTACTATCTGCACTTTCTGGACTTTTTATACCAAATGCTTAACAAATTGATCTAAAAAGTGCAGAATGTATGTACAGGCGACAGGAGCCACTCTATAGTTAATATTCGATAAATGTAATTTTGCCTGTAAAATCCACTTCGGTGAATTGTTTTTAATAACTATTTATAATTTTTGCATTTGGTAAAATTCTTTGAAGAAATTTCTCGCAGATGTTGATCGTTTGGGGTAAATAAAAATCTGAACACAATTGATTCCCTGGTAATATTTTCTTTTACAACTCTAACCACATTTCTGAAAGATGATAGCAATTGAAATCAGTTACCAGTAGCCGAGTTAGCTGAAGCATAGCTTTGGAAATAGGTTTTTTTGTAAGCAGACGGCCGAATCTGAACAAATGAAATAGATTGCATAAAAATTCTGGATGAACCTGCAGCATTGGTCAAACTAAGTTCCCATTCCCTGAAATTTCTTACTACATAAGTTGTGCTGTATCCTGTACGCATTACTGGGTTGCCGCCTGAGCTTGGACAATATCATAAGAAAATGATTCAGAATTTACTTCATTCAGTAAGACCAGTAGGAATAAGAAACAGGACACTTTGATTCATATTTTTGAGAAAGATTTCAATCTCAAGTTTAATATAATTTTTATTGTTTTCCGAACCTTATTAATTTTTGGCGGTTTCTTAGGTTACCAGCTTTGCAACAAAAACGAACATCTTCAGGAAAGTATTCAAGATATATCACTGTGTTCACTATACTTCTGCTGATTTTCTTTTCAAAATAAAGCCATCTGTTACAAATTTAAGTCAGTTTGTTAGAAAATGAAATCCCAAAAATATTGATGTATGCAGCGTTTAAAATTACATTTAATTGCCTTAGTCTAGCAATGTTTTATTATAATTATGTAATGCCCTACTTTTTCATTGAAATATATTTTTGTCTGCAATTACGAACTTTTATCTCCTTCAAACGGTAAGTAACGACCTGATCTTAAAAAGTTACATGTTTCAAGTAAAAATGTGGACCACGAATATCCGGGCATTGATGTCATTAGTTTATGTAAAGACTTTCTGTAGTTTTGCAGGTGTTTACTTTTGATGAGTGTCCTGTTTTCAGAAGTCCTATGATTATTGTGCAAATAAATGGGTTCATGCAATGGGAGTTGTCTGGAGTTAATTTGCTTAAGTAATATTCAACTGTCCTAATGGAAATACTAGTACTTCTGCTATTTCTATTAAACGTGTTCGGCTTTTTCGGTACATTACTCTTTCACTGATTCATTGACGAAAATATAAGGGCAAAAGTAAGGTTCAATTTCAGTATTCAATTCTTATTGATATTCTATTTTGTTCTTTTGTTCCGATAAGCATTCGAGAGCTTCGGTTCAGAATTAAAAAAAAAAAACAACACAAATGAAGAATAAGACGCAATTTCTTCTGATAAAATACCTTGCCGTTAACGTTCATTGTTGCCTTACTCTTGGCATTACCAAGTCATTGATGCTGAAGGCTTTTATTTTTCTTCGATGAAATTATTGATGATGTGTTCATCAATGGCCCGGTATCCTACTAGGATAAGGTGGTGCCTAGAATGAATACTAACTGGGGATAACTAATTGGAATAGGTGGGTACTGTGGATGATAAATATTAGAAAGAAAAGGGCACAACCCGGGCATTTATCTGTGTGCACCAGAGACGACTGTGTAAAGGTATTCGGCGCAATGATTGCTGCTATGCACCCGAACCTCCATACATTCTGTTCGAGTCTTGTAACCGTATTTTGTGTAAAGTTCATCTCCTAAAATAATGCGATATCCGTCTTGTAGGTCTTGTGGGTGTCACATAAACCCCTAATGTCCTACACATTTAAGGAAAAGTAAAGCTCAAGCCATGCTTGGGCGACTCTAGTAATGAACGATGGAGGCGTTCCTTCGTCAATACAGTCATGCGAGTGGTTCTCCGTAAGGATTTCAAGAACAGTCACTTACATCTCGAAGTCTCCACACACTTCTTCTTCTTCCTTGCCTCTTTTTGGAGGATTGCAAGGTGTGGCAGAATCCGCCTAGGGCTTCTATGCTCTTGCTCTAGGATAGCATGCTGGAGCTCTTTTTGTAGTGTAGTCTCTCGAGAAGCGAGTGCAGGCTCTCAGTAGGCCCTGCAAATCCTCAGTCTGTTACTGTGCTGTTGCGTGATTCATAACCACTTTGAGGTGGTCTTGCCTGTTCATTGTTAGATAGAATCTCGCTCGTTTAAGGATATTCCGTAGGCTGCAGCAGCAGAGGTTTCATTTGTAGCGATTTCAGCCACTTTCCTAGCTCTTGCACACAAATATTGAAACACCCAATGGATTCCAATGATTAGTCTGTTGTCAATAGAAAAACCTTGCCCATCGGTAGACATGGGTAGGATTCGAACCAGGCATCTTATGAATAACAACTATCGCATTACCCACTGAATCCACGACGACTCCAAATTACTTTTCAACAATTTTCAATTTTTAAGGAAAGTAATAAACAACATTTGTTCAAATAAAGTTAGTAAAAATGTTGATTTCATGGCGAACTGAAAGAACGCAAAATGAAAGAAAGTCAAGGCGGTGCACAAACATCTCTCATGGCGTACCATTCCTTAAGAATTTATTAACAGAAATCAATATGCGGACTAATAAAAGCAAGAATGTGACATTTGGGAAACCCACAGGAATTTCAAAAGCACAGGCTTGCCATGTACTTGGCAAATTCCCCATGAACATAATTATGTGCCTTTGTGAACACGAATATAAATTTCGATTTACATTAAACGTATTTATGCTTAAAAAGTAGGAAAATTCAATTGAATTGAATTCGTCGATTTTTTCCAGATGTAATTCGGATAAGTACGTGGTCCAGTCCCCCCCTCTTGGGACCATGAAATTTCCCGCAGTTTTACATAAAAAGTTAACTAAATAGGACATCAAAATTTAATATTTTGAGTTAATCGATTTGGGTAGGTTCTCCCCCATTCCGCACGAGTTGTCCAATGCAAAACTGGAAATTAGGTCGACCAAGGGGGAGTGGAGGGGGATCTGTAATGACATCTTATCAGTAGGTGGAACGCCACTTCCAATGTCCGGAGGAATTAAATTTTCGTGAAATTGTTATTTGCGATTTCCAATCACGTTCCGAGCAAATTCCGGGTACAATTTCAAATGTTGGTGTGCATGTCGGAGTCCAGTCGATGTCTAGGAGTGAAAACCTCATCAGCTCCTGGTAAAAACATCCCCGGCATTTAGTACTTCTCTGAAATGAAACCCAGTTGTGGACCAGCATGCAGAGCATGGCGATTATGATAAGATCACTCCAACCCCAACCACTCAGTTACTTACTTACAACAATGTTTTGATGAAGCCCTTTCTGACGTCATGAAGCGCTTTCTAAAATCGCTATGCGAACTGTGAAACATTGTGAGCAAAAAATTGCCTTCGTGTTGACCGGTTTGAAAAGATTTCAATTTCAGATAAAGCTCATCAGGACGTTTGGCTGTAAACGAATATTAACCTACACCAACGGCATGTAGACTCATTGAGTTTTGTGATTTATCCTTATGGAACTGACTTGGCGGGATCAAAGGAGCAGAGTTTTACGGCGACTACGTGCAAAGCAAGTGCACTGCACGTAAGTTCGGAGTTCTTTTGAATGCAATTTTGCAGTAGTCAAAGTTTTGGTGTTTTCTTAGAACTGAAAACAGGAAATCAAATTTAGTATTTGGTTCCACCTCCACCACGGCGAGAAATCTCATTTGGGAATGAGCTCAGTTCAGTTCGCCTTTGCACTGACCGGTCTGATGCTATTTCCGATTTGATTTGCTCGTAAAACCCGACGGAGTCACAGATTATCCGATACCGTCATGAGGGAAGGAAGTTTAATGGGAGAGCTACATTGAGCTACAAATGGTGATGGTATTAAGGGATTTCGCCCTACAAAGTAAATAGCCTTAAAAGTGACCCAGAGAGCTTCAAATTGGGGCCGAAAAGCTCCGGAATAGGCTCGATTATTTGATCATTAGCATAACAATCACTGTCATGGGTTATTGCTATGCGAACTTTATGACAGGGATTTGATCCTATCTTTATGTCCCTGTATGGGACTGGCCGAACGGTAGTGGTGCTTGGATTTAATATGTCCTGAGACATTTAAGGTGATTCAATAATCTCGTGGCTTACTGTTGGAATGAATTTATTACGGCTCATCGCATCGGGAATCATTCAGATTTAGTGGCCGTAGCTCTATTCAGCGACATTTGTTGTGTAACGAGCTAACGAGTATCTATGACAAGCTTAGCCAGCAATAAATACATTAGTGATATCAATCTGTAGATTATGTGGTCTGAAGTCGAAAAAGATATGTCAGGGAATTTCAAGTTAAGTTGTCCCGATAAAATTCCTGGAAAATCTGATCTTTAAGAGCAACTCAGGCGTTAAAAGATGTGCGTTCAATAAATTCTCGGCGATTCATATGCACATATATCAGGCAGGTAAGGCAATATGGGCCATTAAGTCTTTTGTCGAAATTCTATATCGGTAATAACTCACTTACAGCCATTCCTGTCTTCTGAATTCCTTGCCGCAATTCTCAACTGTATCTTTTTGTGTTGGAATGGTTCTCCTGGACATAACTCAATTCGTTAAATTCTTCAGCAGCCGCAAATAAATTTATGCACTGAGGCTGATATGTGTACCTGAGAAACTCAAAGGGTAATATCCCGCTCCACATCTTCTTCCCCACATACAACAGCCAAATCTACCTTAAATCTAATTTGGTGGTTGCTACGGAAAAGTGATTTACGTTGAAAGTTAAATAGAATGCTAAAGGTCCATTATTCCAGTACAATTTTGGAGGTGCTTTATATCTGCGACGGGGGCTCTTATCTTTTCCAAGTTCTAACTTGTTTGATTAACTCAGACATAAAATAGGGGAGTTTACCTCGGGTTCCTGCAAAGGCAATAAGTAACTTTTGTTGCAGGATTACCCAGTTGAGTGATGCACTTTCTAACATTAAAATATTGTGAAGGGATTAAATAGTGAAATTCGAGGAATTTTAAGCCAATCTGTATAAGTTTACCCGGCGGAAGCAAAGATTTCCAGAGAACTTAAAGGCAAAGCAAATAAACGTCTGGAGTCCGCATAAGCGAAGCGAAAAATATTGTGTTCATGGTAAACTTTTGGAATCTAGATTTTTGTTGCATTCTACCTGGTTTTTGGTTAAGAATTACAATTACCACAGCGCTGGCGATATTACTTGGAAAAAATAGTAAACTAACGCCGATGTTCCTCCAGGTTCTGCACTTTGTCTTGTCTTGATACTTGTAAAATTGGTAGACACCATCGAAACTGGGAGCCGGGAGGAAGTTGAGGCGATAGTGCCAGAAACTGTGGTCTCCTCGGTTAAAACCGAGGCATATTAAACGACTCGCCCATTAATGGACGAGACGAAGGAAATTGCAAACCTAAAAACGTCTGCCTCCTTCTAAAGAGGACCATCTGCTGAACACAGATTCTGTGTCTACCGAGAGGACGCTCCAACGTGCCATCAAAGGGAGCAAAGTCACACAGTAGAGGAGGTTGGGAGTGCGATTAATACTGACATTGGGGACTTCTTTACAAGATTATGACCATGAAATTGAGGGCGGGTGTGACCAATGTCCCCATGAACACAGAAACGAGGACTCACATAGGAGACGGGGTTTTCCTTGCGCACCTTTCAGGCTCGCATGTAGCTGAGATAAAGGTGGACACGGTGCTAGTATTCACCGAGGAAGAACAATAGGAAGGGCCCAAAACCGGACGGGATACCAGCTTCTGCTCAGAAAGGCGCGAGAGTCTTTTGATCGCGCTGGAAAATGACGACTGATGCGATGCGACAGAACTGTCGTCGTACCATCAAAAGAGGTGGTGCTGGATACAGTGGGTAAAGTCTGCTGCTGCTGCATGCAGCCTTTTCTCGGCGATTTGGTTAGTGCTTCATGGATGCGACACAGGAGGTGGCTGAGTCGCGTAGAGAAGGGAAGCCGCCACTTTCGGTTGCTGATTCTGCTCAAAGATTTCGTAAATTATGATACTTTTCAGCAACTTTATCTGTTTTTAAATTGCGGTAATCCACTTGTAAACTTTTCTCATATTTGCTGTTTATTTTCTTAAAACAGCTTCAAATCCCACAATGTTCAAATTTCCATAAACCCTCAATTCCTTTATACCACGAACGCCATTAAGTCTTCTTATAAACTCTGCCTAAAGATTTTCGGTTTTAGAAGTTCATATTTGAGAACTTTTCTGCAGGTATTCATATACTTCTGTTCTTAGATACCTAATCAGACTTAATCTAGGTGTTTCACACTCTTTTGTCTTAGACTTTTATTGAGAACTTAAGTCCTCTTGATTCTGTTCGAAATTTTCACCCACTAAAAGTGTCGGATATTTGACATAAACCCTATGCCCAAACTACCCTTTGGTTAAAGACTAAGGTTCTGTTTTATTACTTGGGAACTTTTTACTGCAAATGGACATGAATGTTCGGATTTACCGTTGGAACGCCCTTTATTGGGTAGTTTCATGGAATTACAGTGAACAGAGTCCTTTCATTTCTCTTTTTGTTAGAAACTGTTCACACAAAAGACGTTTTTTTCCAAATCCATTAAATTGATTGTTTCAATAAAGTCGAATGGCCTGCTGGAATGTTGACATATTATTGACGTGAGGGAAAATGGGTCTTATAGTGTTTCCTACTGCATTTAATAGATAAAAGCATTTGCTAGATGTTAGTGAAGGTTATGGTCCATGAAGTCGGTAAGAAATGGGAATTTAAGGATTGGGGAGTAGCCTCTGTGTCTAAGTTGAAATTTTCATTCTGACAAATTTAATTTTAATTCAGTAGGAGGTAAAACTTGAGCTTTTAGGACTTCAAACAAGATGGTTTCAGTTTATCACAAATTTTTTACGTAAATTTGAAAAATTTCTCTGAATTATCATATTACATAAGAGGGGGCTGTTAGGTGCGATAAAAATTCTGGTACTAATCTAATTAGTGGGCTCTTGAATACACCGCTAAAAAAAGTTTATTTCAGTTGAGCAGAGACATGTGAGCCTTCACAGCACACATTTTTTGTGTAAATTTTTTTGTTGTGCCTTGTTTAACATGTGACATGTGATAAATTGTCGAAATGAAGCTGCGTTCATTTAAAAATTATTTATAATTTCCGAACTGGGGCTAAACTCTTGATAAGGGGTTAATCCGGCCCTGATGGTAATGAATAATTGTGACTTTTGTAGGTGTTATGCTTAATTGGGATAAGGGATAAAAATTAGAAGCAGAGAAAATGATTTTACCCTAAATGTATAAACATTAACATGAAATCGTTAATGTTGGATTAAGCAGGAAGAACATTACCTTCAACGTACGTTTGGAGTGTCATTAAAGTTGGCAAGTACACTGAAACACTTTAATGTTCCTGAGATAGTCATAAGGCAGAATTAGCAGTAATTGAAAGTTATTGAAGAAGGTAGAATTACATGGAAATTTAATATAGGGAAAATAGAACATAAACAGCAAATAGAGTAAATCTTTAAAAATATTAAAAATTGTTTTTCTGTTTTGTTCATATCCGCAAATTTGTTCTTTAAGGTGTGGACAATAAGACATTTATGGGTAGGATGTACGTAACATTTGAGGGCATTATAATGTAGAACATTATACCAATATTGAATTTATAAGTATTTATGATATTTTAGCCAAAAAATAAATTTTCAGTGCTCATCATTATAAATATCATTCGGTTACTGTTTGATTTGGATGGAACCCACAAAATTACAGGGGCTTATCGATATGAAGAAATCAGTTCTGGGGGGCCATCCATAAATTACGTCACACAAATTTCATGATTTTTGGAGGCTTGTGATCCGATTGGAAGATATGTAGTTATACCTAATTGCACTGGATACTTTTTCAGAATTTTAAATCTTACTGTAGCCCAGGAAGTGTGTATGTAGAATAATTCCAGTATTTGTTTCCAACTGCCAGTGTAAACCTCATCTGAATTTTGCAGTCTTGCCGTAGTCGGTGTATCCTCAACCTCCTTGAAGTGTCTTTTCCAGGTTATTCTTTCGGACCTTCTTAATTCTGTGTTATATTCGATTACGGTTTGTTTATATTAAGCCCTTTTCCTTTCAACATAAATTTCTTCTTTCCTAGACTGATTACAGAAGTTTATGTCTTAGCTCCCAGCTTCAGTTTCTTATTCCACCAAGGTATATCTTGTTTTACCTATCTTCGTTTTACAGGGCAGCTTGCTTCACAAAAAGCAATGATTAGATTTTGAAGCCGGGGTGAGATAGAGTCGAAATATCACCCGCAGATATTGATTTCTTTTCATCTTCCCTTAAGCCCACGTCAACTAGTTCACGGTAGGAACATCACTCGATGAGCTTGGGGTCATTTCCTTTGTTAGTAATTTTTTATTAGGAATTCTAAAAGATATTCACTTCGTTCGGTGATAGGTGATCGGCGTTTTTATTGTCTGTTTTTTTGTCTGAAATATTCCACTAGTTGCTTTAACTCGTTCGAAGGTGCTTCTTTCTATATTTACAGGGAAATAGACCGAGGCCAAAGCAATCTCTTGCCTACGCCTGGTGTTGGCAGCTGAACCAGAACTACAGCTAAGTCCCCAGTTATGATTGTGGAATAGGGAAGTGCCTCCCTTTGGAATTAAGAAATTGTGACGCTCGGGGACAAACACATTCAGTATTGTCTATCAACTTGTCTCCGTCTTCTACACCTCTATTTTGGACTTTAAGAACCTAAGGTTCTTGTATAAAAACTACATCAAGCCTCTCCCCAATCAATCCTTGCTAAGTACCCCTTTTGTGTGATGGAGGTTTATTTAGATGTAAATGATGCAGCCTCCACTCGCTGGAGTGACGTTGTCGAGTCGGAAGTCCAGGTTTAGGAACTTCTTGGTTTATTATTTTTGCTTCACTGCCCGTCCTACCGTCTTCCCTCCTATTTAAGGGACATTCTTTTTTTGCTGACAGATAGGTTGGCAGCTACTTCTCCAGATGTTGTGGGCTGTCAAGTTTGGTAGTTGTTAGGTTTGGTGGTCGTCGTCCCTGATACCTCTGCAATATTGCTTTCGCATTTATTGTTGAGTTCCACGGTGACTTAGAGCCCCACAAATTTCCCCTCCTTATCGTTACTCCCATAAAGTCAAGGTGTCCATGGTGTCCTATAGTCCTCGCAGTTTAGCTAGTCAGTTTGCTCTCAAATGTTTCCATTTAAATATTATACGGTTAGCTATTTTCAAATCTAAATATGTGAAAGTGCTATAAGTAATTCATCTTTGATGTGCTGCCAAGCACCTAGAAAAAAATTTCCCTTTTTTTCGTTTTCAGATCTGTAAGATTTTATACTACGGATCAATAGACAAAAATTGAAGTATGATGTTATATTCCAAGTTCCAGACAGAATTTAGTTTTTTGATGGCGTAGTGCAAATAGTCCCCAACTCACCAAAAGTAAATTTGATTAAAGGAGGAGACAACTGTTATATACTCCTGTTTTTTGCTTTTAAAAAGCTTTTTTTCGTAGTGTGAATACTTGAGGCACCTATACCCTTACAGATGATAAAGGAATCCATCTTATCTTTCTTGTATGTTGATATAGTTCAAATATGTTGCTGAATTAAACAATTCAAATATTACATGAGCTTCCAACTTTAATATATCGCAAATACATTTCCAAGAACTATCCGCCAGTATTGGGAATGGGAATAGGAAGAATGTCATATTAGCTCAACACTTCATGATCATAATCTTTTCTAACAGCTATAGGCTCTCCTTGACAGGTGATATCTATGTGGTATTATTGTCAGAAATTTTCGTTGTAATACGGCTTAAGGCAATTCGAGAACATCAAAAGAATTAACTGGACGCCTCCGAAGCCCCCCTAGGGTTAAGGCGGCACTCACATTTATTTACCACATCATTGACAAACAAATAAACGACGACACTTGGATTAAACTAAACACAGGAGTGGTATTTTAGAACCTCACTTAAGGAATAAGGAAAGCAGTTTGAATAATATGGGAATTCTCTCAAAAATATCATATTTATAATAATGAACTTTTCTGAAGGCCTATTCGCTTTCAATGAGAAGGCGTATATGGAAATTTGCTTAGATTTGGTAGTAAAGTTCAAATTGTATCTTAGATAATTTTTCGTCCTTTAAATTGATTACCCGCTGATACAGAAGAGTTCGTCAGAGCTTCCAGAATTCCAGAATTGAAATGCATCCAACCTGAATGGATTTAACATTACAAAAAATCTCTTGATCCAGGCACCCCGTTTGCCTTTATTGAATTAAAACATTTATGCATTGGTTGGCAATATGTTCTCCTGCATTCTACTTTCGATTGTATCAAAGCATCTGCAAAAGTTGGTTTCTGACAGGTAATTACCGCTTTTTCCGGGTTTCATTAGTCGATTTCCCTGTTTTAATAATTTCTGTTCAAAGTAATGCGGGAAAGATTTTTCCAAATGGAAATTCGATAGCGATTGGACGTACGGATTCACGAAACCGAAGTTGTGCTTGACAACAACCAAAATTAAGTTGTAATCAAGAAGAAGTTTATTGGATTATTTTATAGCAGCCATAAAATTCTGGGACCGACTACAATTTGCCAATCCAATCACGCAATTATTTGAAGATTGCTGTTATAAAAATCAGAAAGTAGCACAAATGGAAATGTAGGAGTATATGAAGTAGTGGAGAATATTAAAATTCGAGCTTTTGTACATTTCAGAACTTTAAGGAGTAACACACTTTCGAAATGGGGCAAGTGCACAGATAAATAGATAAAGGGAGCAATAAAAAAGGCTGTTCAGCCAAAGTACTTGTGTGCTTTTTCATGATTTGCTTTCATCGCAAGATCCATTCATTGCGTAAGTTGTGACTGAAGGATCCTAAGAGAAACTTCTAACTATAAACGTTTCACGCGGCGTTGGTTATGAATAAGAAATGCGGAGAGAAAGAAGGTCAATTACACCTCACCGAGGAGAAGTTGTAATAGTAAACTAGCTCATTGCAGCCAGCACAGCACTAGGTAGAGAATTAAGAGTTTTTCATTATGGAATTCTCCATGTAAAGTGTTGGGAACAACGGCTTCGTTTTAATTGGTTTATGACCTCGGTAAATTTTCCTTTTTAATTCGGATGTTTTGT
>QYTT01095535.1:0-14742 GCA_006980735.1 Dasypogon diadema
AAAACATGTTCACGTCAGTGTCTATGTCGCTGTTGCATAGCAAGGCCTCAAAATCAATGGAGGCAAGTCTATTCGACAAGTCCGTGAGGTTTGCCTTTTTAAAGTTGAAGAAGAAATTAGATTCATCGCTCCGGCAAATATTTTCAGGTTCATAACAAACAGATATGAGAAGAGGGGGGTGATAGGACTCGACAGTTGACAAAACAGCTGAACTCTGTTCAACTATTATATTACTTGGGTCGGAGGAGAAAATAAGATCCAACTGCCTACCCAAGACGTTCTCGATAGTGCTAACCTGGTGCAAGCCCAAGCCAGCACATGCATCCAAAACTTGAGTTTATCTGGATGAAAGGTTGCCATTGGGGAGGCAGTCATCGTCATCGTCATTATATACCCATTGAACATTGGGTAAATTGAAATCACCAAGGAAAATAATTTCATCCTTAGAACACATCATATCCGAGATATGATTCAAATATAGTATTAAAATGTCGAAAAGACTCTGTCCATTGTCGTCAAAACGGTTAATGGCATTAGGAGGGATATAGCAACAGAGAATATATAAGTTTTGTCTGGAAAACGAAATCCTAAGAGCGACGAGCTCTACGTTAAAATTATTTGCGAAAGAAGGAAAAGATAAAAGAGTACAATTTAAATGGGATCTGCATGCTATCAGCACACCACCACCCCGCACATCAGAGTCAGAGTATCTGTCTCTACGAAAAACTTTATAGGACTGGTCAAAGATTTCGGCGTCATAAAATTCATCATGCAGCCAGGTTTCAGTGAAAGCGATAAGATCAAAGCAACTGGAAAGGGACGATTGCAACACGTCATTAGTTTTAGTTCTTAATCCCCTTACGTTTTGATAGTAAAGGGAAAGCGTTCCTACTTTTTTGAGCTCGTACTACCAGAATGCGGGACCACATCTCCGGATCGGTCACATCGCATCTGTCTCCTGCGCGGAATAAATTCGTGAGCGACTATGTCATCAGGCCAAAAGTCTGGTAAAGACATTAAATTGAAAACCTCAGCAGTCGTTGTCAACTTGAAAGAGGATACAAATCCATGAGAACGACAAGAAACAATACGCTCACAGAAAATTGGGACGGATGAATCAGCGTTACATTTAGTGCGGACATAATATTCAAAGTCCCGGGCCGATGTAGAGGGATCAAGCCGAGAGACAACAAAATTTTTTGGTTGTCGCGCCACCCTCAACGAATCCACCGCAGTCGAAGCCTCATCAGCAAGCACCCCAACATCCCCCACAATTGAAGCCCCATCAACAGGCACCCCAACATCCCCCGTAGCATCAGGCCCGACCGCCCTCCTCCGCTGGTGACGGCGCCGACGACGTCTACGATCCACCAAATGATGGGGGGGGCAGGAGCAGGAGCGGAAAGGATTGAAGCGGGAGCGGAAGGGGCAGGACCCGGAGCGGGAGCGGGTTCAGGAACTGTAGCGTGAGTGGAGGGGTCAGGAACTGTAAGCAGGGGTGGAGGGGAAAGTAATAGCCGCGGGAGTGGAGGGGGCAGGAATAGCAGCGGGAGAAAAGGAGGCAGGGGCAAAAGAGGGAGAAGAGGGGGCAGGGGCAAGAGCGGGAGAAGAGAGGGCGGCAACGGGAGCAGAGGGGCCAGGAACGGGAGCACAAGCACCCGAAATCCGGCCATCAGCACCGGGAAAGTCCGCACCAGTCCCGATATTATCTGGAGGAGCCCCAGAAAACCCACCATCAAGGCAATCAGTCGATACTGGTGAAGAGACACCCACCACGCCATGCAGTGCCAGAGCGCGTAACTGCGATGAGAAGGAACCAATCATTTCGGAGCTGGTAGCAGCTTTGGACGACCAGGCCTCTAGTTCACACTTGACCTGCCTAATGCTGCGCTTAATGTCGTCCAATATGGGCATAACTGCGCCATGAAAGACGGGACTTGCGGACAAAGTAGACCCAACATCAGTAGTGGTCCCATAGGTCATCAATAGCGCCTGAGAGCGTATTGAGCTTAGATGATAGCTCATGTGAGCGATTAAGCAGAATATTCGACCTTGAGTCAAGGCAGTCCACACTACCAAGAAGCTTATCGAGCTTGTCGTTAAGGCCAACAACATCATCGGAGAGGACCTGAAGTCCACCCAACCGTGATGACATAGTACAAATTCTGTCGGCAATCAACGATTGGTCCTCTACGAGAGCACCAACCAAACCCCTCATAAGCCGCAAAACATGACACGGCTTTATACTCGAGCACTCTTTGCAAGTATATGCAGCAGGGGTGATGGGACTGCGCTTCACACACCTTGAGTGAAACGAGTTGCTGCAGACACCGTCGCAGACAACCGCATCCTCCCCGACCACAGTGGAGGAGTCGACATAATAAACCAGAAACCGGGAAAAGGACTTTAGCACAAGCAGCGCAACGAGAGTAGTCAATATCAAAAGCGAAGAGGAAAACAAAGGAACCCCTACTCAAAGCACTTGACGCTGAACGCTTATCTAAGCAAGCGAAAGGAAACCAAATTAGTAATCAGTTAATGGAGCCAACAATGTAAGATATACTATTTGAAAGATGAAACTTCACAGAAACATAAGACTTCGCACCACAAAACAAACCACCTATAGCCAAACAGAGGACTAATGAAAACGCGGGCAACAAGTTTTGGACTCCACTGTTAAAAACAGAGAAACAAAAACAGATTGCATATATTCAGGCGAAAACGATCAAGAACACCCACACAAAGAAAAACAACAAGAATTACCACCACAAGCAAAAGTCCACAATAACAGAACCAAACCAAAACACCGCTAAAAACAAATTTTGTTAAATATTAGAAAATATCATGAAACTAGCTGAACTGAAATTAAAAACCAATATGAGAGACATAAAATCACAAAACCTGGCTCAAAACATCAAACCCAAACCTCATTGCTTTCACTGTGCACACTTGAGAGGCGGCTATATGTCAACACTGCACTCCTATACTTTTCACGAAAAAAAGAAAGAATTTCTACCACGTTCAACACTCTTGTCGCGACAAACACGCAGAGTTAATCAAACTAATCTTCCAATATATGTTTAACTTAAACCAAAATTGCGGATACATCCGAGATTCCAAATAAACGCAAAACAACCTTGGCATGCAAACCGTACACTCTCACAGCACAGCGAAAACTGAACATATATGTAAGAATATGATGGCTCATAATACCCAAAAGAGATAAGACTAGAGCATTTTCGTTTCACTTTTTAAGGTACAGAGGGTGAATAAGAAAAGTATAAGTATTACTCACTAATTCAGAGCCCTTGTTATGGAACGAAACTTTGGAAAGGAGCTGGAGCTGACTGCGTCTCATGCTTCAGCCTGAGCAGGCCAGGGTATTACATGAAGGCGTGAGAGCATCCTACAGATACCACGCCCAGCCCTAATGAATGACTGGCTGAGCCTTCACATCCGAGAGAATTTCCCACCATACGCTGTCCCAATGAGAGGCGAGAAGTGGCAGAAAATCCCCTGCAGAAATTACCTTCAGGAATCCCAGGCCCAACTCAGCCTACCCAATATTGAGGTGTTTTTAGTGACTCATAATCGCTCTTAGGCCACACACAAAAGATACAAAAGCATCAACATTGTACTAATTAAATTGGAATAAACAGTAAACGTACTTCAAGCGGACTTGTTATTGAGCTGTGCCCTATCCTACATTCCTTTTCCAATATAAAATTGCGGCTAAAAGAGGTCGTAATTTTATAATTCCTCCTAATTTTAGTTTACGGCTATAAGAGGCCGTAACAGGTACTCTTCCTTTCCTCAACCTAGCGCAAAGCAACCGATTTCATCAACGCTGGACAGAAAAGTGTGCGTGCAAGCTGATAACATGGGTGAGATGCAACGCAGGTAACACTCGAGAAATTCCAGGGAAGCGTGAACTGACGAGTAAACCGTATATACAAACAAAATTCCAATATGTTGATACCCAATTAATCCCTACAATAAATATATTCCCGCATTTAAGATCCTATACCAATGAGAGGGAAAGAAAACAATACACGCGAGATTATATATCTCCCTATAATTTATACAACTAGATACACTTTTCCCATCGCTCTAGCACCTACACAAGAACAAATTTATTATAAACTCTAAGCAGAACGTTCAGGATTGGCAGTAAAAACACAATCTCAATCTCTGGTTTACTTATTGACCCAAAAGAAAACTCAAAACTCCTAAAATTCGTTATGTCCCTGGACTGGGAGTTGGGGTTCTTAATTCCACAAAAAAAGGAATTCCAAAGCTTTTTTACATGGACTCTTAACTTACCCCTTTCCCGAAGGAATATACTTAAGATAACACCAAACTATCTTCTATCTATCGCACTATTTATCTGGTCGTGCAAAGCACCTTAAGAGCATTTACCAAAATTCAAGGAGTACCGATTGAAAAAATCTTTTCTCTAGCTAAAAAAAAATCAAAATTGAAGCCCACTTTCAACTATGAAAACCATACAATTATTCCTTAAATATTCACCAAAGGAAAGACTAAATAATTGTGTGTACTTCATTTACAGGAGTATGGATCTTATATTCATGAAAAAAAAAACAATTATTCAATGCGGCGTATCCTATCCAAGATGAGTTCGATTTACCGCCAAAACGAATTCCAAAAATGAATAATAAAAAAACATGAATATATATAAAAATGAATATAAAAAAACATTCGACAGAACTTTACCAACCTTTCTTTTTTATATTTCTTGTTATGTTATTCTGTTCCTATATTCCTAATTATGAGTAAACCAAAATTTGGTGACAATTTGCAATTTGTTTAAGTTAGGTGCCCCTAATTATTTCAATAAACTGCGTACGTATACTTAAGGCTCAGTTAGTTTTTTGTATTGCTTTGCACGAAGGATACAGATCCTTCTAATCTATTCATCTGTTGGTTCCTCACTTTTTCGTGATGGTTATTTAGACCTTGTAACAGCTGCTTTCACTCGACAAGAGTTTTCTCCTCCTTCAGTTAAAGCAACTCAATGATATCACGAAAATTCGGCGGGACCCCTCACCTCCTTACTGTGAGGGTAGGATTTATAGGATGGGTTGCCTAATTAAAAAAACACACACTACTCGCGTTAACTGGTGTATTTCACTTTCTTAATTTTTCACTCCGACTCCCGTGTAGTTCACGCGGCGGTTACTTTTAGACTTCTCCATTCCCTGATTGCTATCGATCTCGCTACCTGTACCTTTTTTACAAGTCAGCAATTGTCGCCACGCACGATTTCACATTTTTGCTAATCGAATATTGCAAATTGCAATTTCAATTTATTTTTCGGTCGTGAACCTATTGGTTTTTGCACGCTCCGATTAAATATTGCAATTAATACTTTTGCAATATCCGGTAAGCTCTTTATGTTTCTTGGCATATCTTTTGATGCCAGCATTTTTATATTTCTTGGCATATCTTACATTCCTCCCCCTTTCGAAGTGAAGGACCAAGTCCTTCAAAGGTTAATTTTTGGGATATGAGTGCTATGCCAAATTTCTTTTTGCCGATTTAAAATAAGAGATTTGAATTCAGCGTGTCGCAATGCTACTGTAAATAAGGACAAGACCACGGGATGATCGTAAGGGTAAGCTTTCTTTCAAACATGTTAAAGGATTTTATTACCTACTAAATTTGACGTTAAAACATAATAAATTTGCTTAACTAGTTTGTCTACAATTTTTTGTTCTAAATTTAATTATCTGTCTTTCTTTATTTCTTCTTTCTTTCTTTATTAATACATGTATAATTTGTATAATTTGATGCCAGCATTTTTATATTTCTTGCCATATCTTACATTACAATCTTTGGATTACTTCTTATTATCACACACAAAAAAATCAGAGTTTCCTAAAATTCGGAACCTATAGGCAGTAATTTTCTTATGATGCTACCCAGAACACCCCGAGGTGATCGAGTTTTCCTGAGATTAGTTTGGCGCATGCATAGATTAGACGTACATATTTTAGTAAGAATTAAAATTTAAATACGGTGGTGAAGGTGTATAGGTTGAAATGGTCTCTCATTTCCCTTCTATTTACTTAATAGTTCCTTTTGGATTTGAACTCTCTATATCTAATTTATATTAAGTGAAATTTAATCACCAAGGCAAATTGTCGTACACAACACACACACAACCTCTTACAGCTAAAAAACTTGTTACGCATTCAATAGTAACTTTTATTACTTGGATGTGGCAATCGGAGAATCCGCTCTATTGGCGCGGCCTCCTCCACGCGGCAGCAGGATTTCCTGCACCACCTACGTTCCTATGACAAAAATTTTAATAATGTCCTTTTTTAGCTGCTTTCCTCCAATCGAATTTCTGCTTCTTAGTGACTCCCGACCTGTTTTTCTTGTTTTCCAGGCACTTCACGTCTTGTTTGTTTTTTCTTTGTAGTCTACCATCACTTGCCAGACTCCTACGTCCGCGCTGTACACCAGAAAAACTCTAAAAAAGCTCAAGATGGCCTCCTTGCCGGCTTCCCCCTCCCATCTCTCCTGCTCTTTCTGACTCTCGTGTCGCTCTGCTTCCTCAGGGACAGGAAGTTTTCAGTGACGTGACGAATGGCCTCATCACGTATAGATGGCAGTACCACCCTTAAGGATATGAAGCTAAAATTCAGGGAATTCACTGTTCCCATGTCAAAATGAGGCAAGGAAACCCCTTTTTGTATGTATTGTATGCGTACATCTTACAATAAAAATATGTGAAAGTATTTCTGTAAACAAATTTGCGCGATACTAGGACGGGAAGTAATACTAGTCCTAGCGGCCAGTTGTTGTAACCCTGCTCTGGTACGAATTTAGGTTTGTGTCCACTATAAACACATTATCGATATTTTTCTTAAAAAAACACCGTATTGTTTTAGAAAAATATCGAAAGGAAAGTAGCGGCGGAAAGCAAAATTAAGAGAAGAGTGATATGGTTTCAAATAAGCGCGAGTCGTTTATATAAATTCGGGAATAAAAATCATTAATTCCTTATAAATGTAGTGTCGATAGGAAGGGAGGAGAATTCGCGAAATACGGAGACTTAAAAACCACGTCTATTTCAAAGGTTTATTCAGGAATGTTCAAAATACTGACAGTTTGCTACGGTTCGCAATAATCATTCACAATAGACTTTGTGCAAAGGAAATTCGCGTTTCTTACTTAAGTTCTTAGGTTCCGTTCGCAACCCTCACATAAATATATAAATATTGCACTTATGCACTATTTTAAAGTGAAAAAGACTGTCTAAGCATTTTTCAACAGAGAAATTTCATTAAACGCGCAAAATACGTTGTTTTAGGATTATAAAGCAACAAGAACTTTTCTCGTGTATAAAATACTGCTATAGTAGGTATGGAGATTTTTCTGGTCTGGATGGAAAAGGTACTATTTGAGCGTAACGTGGAATATATTTACAATTCCACAAGAAAATAGCTCCTTTTTTGTTTTCTGAGCTAGATGCGAAAAAAGCTGACTTGACTCTTTAAGCTGGTCGGCGTACTTCTGGTTCGGGAAGTTTCAAAGCTCGGAAAGATCGCAGACGGATCAGAGGCCACTCTTGGAGAATGTCCAAAAGGAGTTTCTTGTTTTTCATGTCGTTCTACCTGAGATGAGATGAGTTTCTTCAATTTGATTCAATGAATGCCCAAGCAGCTGAGCGTCGGGCTTTCAGCCACTCTTTATCTTGCGCCTCGGCATCAGTGACGTCTCTCGCAACTGATGCTTCCTCATCCATATAGATTGATCAAAGTGATAGAAACACATAAATTGTAAATTGTGTGAAACACAAATTGAGAATTGATTACCTTCTGCTCGGACACACGTTTTTCGTGATCTTGATCTTATGTTACTTGAAAAAAGCCCAGCCTGCCTGTACGAACTGCTGATCGTACGATACGTGTCGTACATTTTACCCCGTGCTTTTGCTCGTAAATAGTCCAAAAATAAAGTTATTTTATTATGAATCATAGTGGCAAAAAATTTTCTATTACCTCTTTTTTTATAGGAAATCTGTTGACAATCTCCTCTGGTGTTTTCCCCATCATTTTTTCCGTCATGGGAACGTTTCTATCAATGTGGCTAAGGACAATACTCTTTATGAGCTTTTTCCTTTCTAAGTCGTCGAATTTTCCGTTTTGCTCATATTTTGCGGCATATTGTCTTCCCGGATCGCTTTAAAGAAAATCGTCGATGTCCTGTGCAAATCATAATATTTATTAATAAAGAGAAAGCACTTAAACTGATTTATTCATTTACAAAGCGATAACCACTTCCACCTAAAGATGCACTTATAGTTGACCTTGACGTCGACGCGGTAGCAGTATCCTTTGGAGGTGCTGGACTTTTATGGGTTTTATCATCATGAGCGTGATCACAGCAACAATGTGGAATTGTGGTAGGGGGGAGATTCTTGTAATAGCATATATAAAAAATTTAAAATAAAGCAGAAGAAAAACATAGTTATATTCTTACCAAAGACTCTCGCCATTTGTTCACTATAGCCCGAAATTTGATAATTGCTCTAATAATTAATTAATTTGATTAAGAACTCAAAACAAAATAAATCTAAAGGAAAACAATTTTAATAGAAAACGTAGGAATCCAAAAAAAAGCAAAACAATTAACTGAAATAGAAAAAAAAAACAAATTAGTAAAAGGAAAGAAAGGAGTTATATTATAGTTTGGGTCAGTTCCTCTTGAATTAAATTGGGAATTAATTTGCTTCCCGAAAAAACGCAAAGACTCACGTTTCTTAATTTGAACACGAACATAGATCCTTCCACTTTTCTTTCTGGTGTCCGTAGAGTGTCTCTGTCTTCTATTGGGAGCCGAAATCCCTTCCTCGCATATAGAATTCGTAGCCAAGGGATTATGAATTTGTTACCATAGCTGGCGACTGACTACGAATTCCCTCGGCGAACGGCTCACTGCGCTGTCAGGTCTTCGTACATCAGGGGACAGGGATGGTCCCAGATCCTTTTGCATGCTTTTTGAAGGCAGAACTTGCTCCTTTGACGACGGATGACTTACGTCAAATGACGTACTGACGGCAGGCGGATTTAGTTTTAAAGACGATGCTGGGATTTCGGCAGCCGGTGCTTTAGGAATACCTGTCGGCACTCTTGACGGCCTTGTGGGAATTCGAATTCCGAGTCCTTTGTACGAGGTTGCTTCGCATGGCCGCTTCAGCGGTACTGGCACTTCTGGAGGTCTTACTTCACGGAGTCTTCCGTGAAGGTTATAACATGGTCGCTTTTCTAAATTACGGGATGATGTCTCTTCATTAGAAGACGATAGGCCGGATACGTCGTCCAGCCATAAATAGTCGTCAAGAACAGGTAATTCCGACATGTTCGTAGAAAACGGATTCCGACATGTTTTGCATCAAACAGATATATATATGTACATATTTATTATTATTTGTAATATATAAATTTTCAGTACGAACCGAAACGTGTACTTATGGCGGTTGTGTTTTTATAGCTGATAAATTATTTTATTTACCGCTGTTTTCGTTTGGCAAAGGTGTTTCACCTATACATCTGATGCTTTGTGCCCAAGTAATAGAACCTGTGCACAATTGATAAATTTCTTACGAACGGTGACAGTGGTTGATTAATGCAAACAACTCTACTTCTGATTACGAACTGTCCTGTTTATTTCTCGCCTTTGCCTTTTTATTCTTACAATATTTCAAGTATAATCACATTTTTCCCGAAATATAATTTTACAAACATAAAATTTTAAAGCAGACGCAACATAAGCAAAATTTCGCTCACATAAACAAATTGCCCTCAGACAGTCAGTAAATTCTCTCACGTTGAATTGACCGTGAAGAGTCAAATTCCGTCTGAGGGAATCTGATGCCCCTTTACTGTGGGAATAAATGCACTTTGCTTGAAGTGCTTAAATTGCTTCTATGAGAAAAATATTTGTTATGTTGAGTCTCTTTTTATTTTTTAATTTTATTGTGAAATTTCAAATAAATTATTTAGGAATTTGTACATCCTCCCCCCCTTTGACCGCTCTGGGGTCAAAGATCATTGTCGATGTCGATGGTAAAATCCCTACTAGTTGATCTTCTGGGAGCTGGAATCGGTGCCTGCTCTCTAGACTTAAATCTTAGGCTGCTATATTTTAGGTAAATTATGGAGATCACGGCGGCTAGTCTTATGAGGAAGGCTACAGATCCAAGAGTGAAGTGGTGAACGTCCGTTGGTCGAATCCCTTCCTGCAAGTACTCATTTTCCTTCAAATGCTGCACTTGGTTTTCCAATTCCTTAAGTTGAGTGCGGTGGTTGTGGAAGTCCATTGACGTTAGATTCAAGATCGGAAGATGGTTAGGGCTTACAAGATCCGAAATATTCTCAGTGGGTATGAACGAGGATTTCAGAATTTTTGGATAGACGTTATGTGCATGTAATGTTAAAAATTCATGCCTGATTTCACAGTGGTTGCGGATGGTGAGAATTCCTGAGCCTGTTATAGCTTGTTGGATTGTACTACTGCCACATACGATGTTTATGACCGTACCGCTTCGTACTGAATATATCCACTGATTTGGATTGAACAATTGAATCCATTTTGGCATGGCTTCAGCGTTTATGATTTCGCAACTATTTGCTGGATTCGAGTAAGTCATGAAGCTTAGCTCGCAGGAGCTGATGTTAGATCCCTTTCGATAAATAGGATGATGTTGAGTGCACATATGGCTGACTTCGTCTATGGTGGTGCACAGCGCAAATTCTTGTTTGCTGGGAGGGTAATACTTATCCCTATGTAGGTTGATAACCAAAAACTCAGTTGTGGGTTTGATGGCTACGAAGGTGTCATTCAGTATGGTAGGTACCGGCAGTACACGAAACAGCTCGAAATCTTCTAAAGCAAATAATGGCATTTTGACTCGAAAAATTATGTACTTTTCCATTGCACGTCCCTCTACCTTCATTAAGCTGTAAAGTTGCAGAAGGTTGTTCGAGTTACTAGGCAACTTGAGAGAAGACGGCAGATTATTCTTGATTAAATAGAGTTCATTCTTTAACTGCCGTGGTGAGAGGAGAAGTGGATTAATCTTCCCATGGTGTGTATCGGCAAGAACATTCGTAATTGCGCTTTGAGCTCGTTGGTACTTTAAAATCATTAAAGTGACTTGTAGTGCCAGGGTATTGAAGAGTTCTAATACCTGGTTTTGATAACATTTTTGTGTAATGTTATTAATCCGATTAGTAAGAAGATTTAGCTGTGTGTTGATTGCGTCGCTTTGATTCGCAATAACCTTCTCATCCCGCTTCAATACATTTATGGTGGAGTCTATGACGGAAGTCTGATTCTTGAGCAAGTCTAGAAGATGCATTTCGTTCGCCTTTACTTCGTCAATGGTGATTGATAATGCTTCGGCGTAGTCGGAGTCCAACACACCAAATAACATATTGGCTATCTTTCC
The DNA here is from genome assembly GCA_006980735.1 of Dasypogon diadema. NCBI lineage: Eukaryota > Metazoa > Arthropoda > Insecta > Diptera > Asilidae > Dasypogon > Dasypogon diadema. Next base: position 11,486 of record QYTT01095535.1, read on the forward strand.
TACTACGTTAAGTGGTGCTCGTTTTATTCGACTTGCTGGAGTTGCGAAGACTAGCTCATTATTACTGATGAGTTCTTCCTGTAGTTGATTAAATTGAGTGGTAAGTATTGAGCAACGGTCCTTACGAGAGAGTAACGTACAGAGGTTATGAAGTTCATTTATGTTGTTGGTGATCGTCCTAAATTCTCTTGTGAGACTCTCCAAGTCGTAGTAAATAATGAGCACTCATTCATTGCTGATCAAATGTGCTATTCCTAGACTCTCGAAATAGATGCCAGGTTGAGATTCAAATGGTTTCACTTCTGCTAATGGGGCACCAAATATTGGCAGAATGAGGCTAGTTAGTAACAGCAGGCTCATGGCAGCACTGGTGGATGGTTGCATTCTCCTCGCCCTTCGTTGATCTCCGGAATCATTATTTGTGGTACCAACGGATGGTGTAGGTTGGCTGTTAAATCGTTGCCGGGTTTACTGCAGGTGTGGTCTTGATCCTTAGATTCCTCCTCCATTGGTAACGGAGCTAATTTATGAATAGGTCTTCGTATAACGTTGGTTGACGTTTTTACATCGGCGACTCGAACTAAGTTATCTGCTCCCTTTATGGTGTTGATGATTTTTCCTAGTTGCCACTTAAGTGGTGGGAGATTATCATCCTTTATTAGCACCATCACGCCTGGTTTCGCGTTTTTGCCCTCTTGTTTCCATTTATGCCGACTCTGTAACTCACACAAGTACTCATAGGACCATCTCTTCCAAAATTCCTGTTTTATATGAGAAACAAGCTTCCATCCCTGAAGCAAGGTCGTATTGTTAGGCACTGCTTGTGGATCTATTGTTGACGTCAATGGTTCTCCAATTAAGAAATGTCCTGGAGTCAGGGCTGCGAGATCGTTGGGGTCAGCCGACATTGGTGTAAGGGGTCGGGAATTTAGAATGGCTTCTATCTCTGAGGTTACAGTGGAAATGTTAATGTTAATGAAGCTGCTGCCATGGTTCTCTGTAGGAGGGTCTTTGCCGATTTCACGGCGGCTTCCCACAACCCACCGAAGTGGGGGGCCCGGCGGAAAATGGAAGTCAATACCCTTGGATTGACACAGATTAATAATCTTGGATTTGGGCTCATCTGAATATATGGTTTCTTCGAGCTCCTTTAGTTTGTTGCTTCCGCCTACGAAATTTGTTGCGTTATCACAAAACAATTTACGGCAGTTTCCTCTACGGGCAGTAAAACGCTTGAGGACTGCAAGGAACGCATCGGTGAGGTCACTGGCAACCTCGAGGTGTACTGCTTTGCTGGCAAAGCAGCAGAAAACTGCGATGTATGCCTTCTGCGGCCGTTTGCCCCGGATTTTGTAGTGAATTTGTATGGGTCCGCAAAAATCTACACCGGCGTTGACAAACGGCCTGGCTAGCTGAACACGAGTTGGTGGAAGATTGCCCATGAGTTGACTCATCAGCTGTGGTTTAGTTCTGTTGCAGAGAACACATTGTTGTACGATTGCCCTTGCTATGTTTTTCCTTTTAATGGGCCAATAACGCTGTCGAGTCATTGCTAATAATGCCTGAGGACCGATGTGCATGCACGCCGAATTTTGTAACCTGCCACCTACTCGGATTATGCCTCGATCATCGAGGAAGGGACAAAGGCTGGCCAACGAGCTATTAGAACTTACGCTCTTGTACCTTTTAAGCTGGTGCAGATCCTCCTTGAATCCTTCTTGTTGCATGTTTTTAACGATTACCATGACGGCCGCGTCTAGTTCCTTTGAAGTTAAATGAGAGCCTTGTGGGTTATGCTTCTTGAGGTTGACAAAGCGAAGAACATATGCCACGATTCTCACAAGACGTTGAAACGAGTTCTTATGGTTAATGTTCATAATCCAGGGCGATTCAGTCCGCGACGTGACAAGTACTGGCCTCGGCTTCCTCCTTTCTAAGTCAGTTGAAATGATGTCCAGTTTGGTAGGCCAAATGGATTCATTTCCATACAAGAATCGAGGGCCGTAGAACCATAAGGTGCACTGGCCAAGTCTGTTTGGAGACATTCCTCTGGAGACGATATCAGCGGGGTTCTCCTTGGATGGAACATGCCGCCATTGATCGGCGTTTGAGAGCCTGTGGATTGCTGCCACACGATTTGCCACGAAGGTCTGATAGGAAGAGGATTCTGAATTTATCCAGGCTAGGACTATTTCCGAGTCTGTGCGCAGAGCTCCAACCGAGGCAATGTTGTTGGCTTGTTTGGAGCTACTTTAGATTTAGCACATAATAGATTTATTATTATGAGCCCGTCCTGGTGTATTGCTCTGATGTATACGGCGGCTCCATATGCAGTTTCAGATGCGTCTGAAAATGCATGCAACTCTATTGATCTTGGTTTTTTACCGGAAGCGATGTGTCTTGGAACTTGTATGTCATTTAGACGTTGCAGATCCTCACGGAATTTCAGCCAACTGGTATGCATGTCCATAGGAAGAGCTGCGTCCCATTCCATTTTCAGCGTCCAGATTTGTTTAATGAACAACTTTGCGATGATTGTTACTGGACTCATGAAGCCGAGTGGATCAAATATATGTGAAATATCTGATAGTACAGATCGCTTGGCGATTCTTCTTGTGTCTTCCAAGGATGACCTTATGCGAAAAACATCGGAAGTTGGGTGCCATATAAGGCCTAGCGTCTTGACCGATGTTTCACTTGGGTTGTCAAAATTGAGTTCTGCTTCAATATCTTCATCCGCACCATTTACGTAAATGGTGCGGATGGTTTCCGCACCATTTACGTAAATTAAAACCTCCCGACTGGAGTAATTCCTTGAGTTGGAGTTGAGTTGTAATAGCTGCATGTAGCTCATTTGCTCCCGTCATGACGTCGTCTACGTAGAAATCTCTTTTGAGGACTTGCGACCCGAGAGGGTAATTTGATTCTCCCTCGATGGCGAGTTGCTCTAGACATTTGGTTGCCAAGAATGGGGCTGGTGCTAATCCATACGTTACTGTACACAGCTTAAAACATTTAATGGGTTGTTCTGGACCTTCTCTCCATAAAATCAATTGATAGATCTGGTCATCTTCTGCAAGCCGAACTTGACGATACATCTTCTCAATGTCCGCCGTAAAAACGTACCTTGGAAATCTAAATCTGATCAAAATAGAAAATAATTGATCTTGTATTGTGGGACCTTTATGTAATATATCGTTAAGTGAGAGGTTGGATGATGTTTTCGATGATGCATCGAACACTACGCGCAGCTTTGT
>QYTT01095542.1:46868-59877 GCA_006980735.1 Dasypogon diadema
AAAACTCTTAACGCTATTGACTATATCCTGGTGATAGTTAATGCATTATCATATGATTTATTCCCGATTGAATCACTGTAAAACTTGATACAGAAATTTCTTGAAACGTTAGAGAAATGCCAAAAAAACTAATTTTAAAATTTATGGAAAACGATTGATACTGTCGACTACGTTCCAGCACCAGCTAATGCTTCTTGACAAAGGAAGCCGAAAAATTATAAATCAAATGATTTATTTATAAAAAAAATAAAAAAACATTAAAATAAAAAAATTTATCAAAATTATTTTTGCGTATTTATTTTATTGTTCAAAATAATTGAATATGCAATTTCGAAAAGAGCACATGTCTGAATATTAAAACTTTTCAGGAAATAAAAAAAACTAATTATTTTCTAAAGTAGTACACCTAATTCTCTTTTTGCACGAATTTTTTTTAAACGAATTTGATTTAACACCAGTTAGAACGAAAAAAAAATTCTCTTTTTACACGAATTGTTTTGTTTTAACACGATTTTAAATATTCTATGAACTTTTTTATGAATTATTCCGAGAATTTTTCTGATGAATTTGTTTCATTCTCACTCCTCACAAATATGTATTGTAACTTCGCGTTAAATTTTTCACAATTCAGTTAGATTATGTCGATTATATGCGTATGTACATGAGTGGGATTCCCCGAATTATGCCTAGGGTAAAGACGTACACAGAATTCTCTTTTTGCACGAATTTTTTAGGAACGTATCTATCGTGTAAAAAGAGAATTAGGTGTATAATATTTAAAAAAAATATTTTTGAGTTACATTTTGGGACCAATTAGCAATCGAAAGTTACAGAGATATTTTGGTGTTAACTTTATTATATAGCAATTTTTAGATATTTTAAATTTATGAGATGTGCCTTTTTCGAAATTTACGGTATTGAGTTCACATAATTTAAAGAAAAAACCATATAAATTTTGCGAAACTTTTATTTTAGGTATATGAAATTAAACATAATACTTAATTTAAAAAATAACTAATAGACTTTTTTTAAATCCTCTTCTGGAGGCTCTCTTTCGTTTGTAGTTGGCCATTGCAATATTTCGTCATAAAATTCTATAAATTCTTCCGATATATATTGTTTCACCTTTGCAATATCTACAATTTTCAGATGATTAATAGGTACTTTGCCATTATAAGCTCGATCGGCTTGGCTTGTACCTTTTATTCTAGAAAGAACGAAAATTTCCTTTGAGATGTCATTATCTATATAATAATTTTTTGCAATTACTTCACCAGGTTTTTTTGGATCAAAAACAAACTCATAATAAGCTGATACTTGAAAATTAACTTTTTGATTTTTAGGTACATCTTTTCCGTAACTTCTTACTGATAAAGGTTTAGTTTTAAAATTTAGGTGAGCCCATTTCTTGAAGTCAATACTGTCTTCTGTATTTACTTTTTCAACGTTAAATTTCTCGGTGTTACTGGACAGTACTATTAGATCAATATATTGTTGATGGGTGAACACACGATTTTCATCTCTAAATTCCCTTTTGACGACTGAAAAATATCTGTCACAATCAGTGAAAGAGTGCCCGCGTACTAGAAAATATAGATGGATCATCATATTTATTTGCACAGATCATGCCATCAAAAATTTTATAACGGTATTGTTCTTATTTTGTCCGGAGCACCATTTAGAACACATTGATGTGAAAAAACGTATTTGTCAAAATATCCGAGATGTGCCCTTTTCGACATTGCATATTCAATTATACCGGGAAATATTTAGTGTGAACCCTTAAGGGTCGCACCAATATATTTCACCTTCATATGGGAAATATATATACATATACAGAGTGTTTTCTAGTGGAAGGTAAAAAATGAGTGGTGATTCATAAACTCATCATTTTCATGGTATTCATATTATTCTTGTATTTACAGTCACTTGAGAAATTTAAAAATTTACTTATTTTTTATTTTTTCACATTATTCTCTAATTTTCTCTGAAATTCATGTGATTAACATCCCTTTTTGATTATTATTTTTATTAAATTGCCCATCTTGTCACCTTTACAAAAAGGTGCAACATGTCTAGGTGGAGAAACGATATAAAAAGGTCTGTTCATTAAAAGACCATGGCTGGTACCTTATTGTTTTATTGCACAGTAGTTAGAAATTTTTGTTTTTGGTACATGTAATTTTTGTTACACTGTAACTAAACAATCTTTGGATGCATAGATGGAATATGTACAAAAATTCAATGAATGTGCTTCGGGAAGTAAAATAACACACATAGGAATCGAAGGTAACAAGAAGACCGACACGTTGGCAAAATCGGAGACAGCTATGGTATTTGAGGGCCCAAAACCAAATTCTGCCCTCAGGTTAAGTATTGTGTAGGTCCTTATTGAAAAATGAATCATAAAAATGCACTGAAATCGCTGAGCAAATATGATATATCAGTACACTGAACGGGGTATTAAGCTGTCGAGCAGAATAAGAAAAGTTCTAAGCCCGAAACGAGGAAGACTTAGATGGTTTGTTTCTCTAACTGCTCTATCAGGAACTTTGGGTATAACCTCGAAACGACTGCAATCCTAGCGGGTGATATCTACAGACTATACCTGAAGGATACTGGAACCACAGAGCATATTGCATGGGACTGCCTTGGCAGGAAGACGGCTGTCACACAATAATTAAGAAGAAGATCCTTTTTCTCTGCTAGATGATAAGCTAAGAAATATTGTATTGCTTATTGTCAGTGGCAATGGATCGCTGTTTTTAGATATTTGTCATATTTACGGTTACAATCCTTTCTAAGTTGATTAAGTCAGATGTAAGCTGGAAAAATAACTTATCCAATGTAACTGTAATTGAAATAGTCTTTACTTTAGTCAAATCTGGATATACACACCTAAATAGTCTATTGAAAATAGAATATAACCTATATAAAGGTGTTCATTAAACATTTTTTTAAATTACTTAATATACAATCTATACTTCTGTCTAATGCTTACGCACCGAAAACCTTTCTATCCTATGATTTTCAAAGAAAATAAAGTACATAAACAGTATCATCGGATTCACTTTCCATTCATCTCTTCGTTGATTGTAAGAAAGCGTCCACGTATTTAGAATGAACAAAGGATATCGACAAAACAATGGCATGAATGTATTCAATACACGAAAAACTCCTTTAGTGGATGGTATTATATTTTGCTGTATAGAAACTCTCAAAAACAAAAGCAACTAGTTAACCTCGAAGATTGTAATTGAATCTGGGTGTCTAAACTAAGTTGTGAATATGTATGTAATGAGATTCCATTGATATCTGCAACACTGTACCCCAGCAGGCTATGCCGCCTTTATAGGCATTAAAGAATTTAATTCTATTCCCATCTCCATAGCGGAAAACCTGTGGATTGCGAAATTGCAATCAAGCAGCCTCTGCTAATCCAATTTAGGCAACATTTTCGCTTTAACGCTTCTAGCACTAACACAATTTTCTGCATTAGGTGAGCGACTCACCTGAAAAGTATAAGACTTTGGCTTAATACTGAACTAGTATTTCTGGCACATGATTTTTAGTCAAAAATTAAAGCAATTGAATTACAAAGTTTGCGTTATCAATATTCAGGAGGCACTCAATTAAATTTCGAGAGTGGGTATCAGGACTGATCCCCTCGGAAATTGATTCGATGTATTAAAAGCATCAAGTAAAAATAAATTCAGCCTTTGTGCAAACGAAATTAATTTTAGCTTTCCGCGCGAACTTCCCTTTCAATTTCTCTGTCTGTCACAAAGATAAATCATCTGATCCCTTGTCCTTACCATAGTACATAAATCTCTGACGATTTCAGGAGTGAAAGCTTATGCCACTTTCCCTACTACAGAATTTTCGGTGAAGTTGATTTAAATTCCTGCCGTACCGCCAAGGTGTTATCCAAGTCAATTAAGAAACTCCCGTGGGCATCTCAAAGTCACGTAACAGGGGGATGTTTCACTTCACTTTTAGGATGATTGAAAGTGAAAATTATGGGGACACAAGTGTAGAAAATTGTCTCGCGGCATTTTCGTTTGGCGGGCTTTCCTTTGAAATGAAATATATGTCATTTTTAGGGAAACTGGTAAATCTTTGTAAAACATCACTTAACAGGAGACGTTTTCATGTTCAGGACCTTCTTAAACATAAATTATCCTTGGGAGTGAGGTGGAGTGATTTAATAGTACCTTCTTACGCAAGTTATTACTGAGAAGTTCTGTATCTAATTTCCCTTCAGGTCATTTGAGAGAGGAGGGATATTTTGAATTTAAAAAGATTTTCTGAAGCAATTACGTATTATAAAGATTCTCATATTAAATGAAATATTATTTCCTACGGAGTTATTATCGTTTTAAAAGGGATTAAAAATGTCGAGCACTTGAGAAAGGTGCAGTTCTGAATACTCAATATTAAATGAAATTCTGGATGCCATGGAGTACCAAAATACAGGCGTTGGCAACCCATAATAATGTCGTAGGCTCTGCAGTTAATTAGTGCCAAACTGGGCTCAACTATTTCTGATACTGTAAGGTAATACACGGGCATCGTTGTTAAATTGCATACAATAATAGTAGACTAAAATGGCTTCTAGTGCTTTAGTGTCTGGGAGGAGTGTATATTGAGAAGACGAATAGGATTCTAATGGAGGTACATTTTGTAGGAAGCTATGACTCGAAAGGATCTTGGATTAGATTAAATGCGGCGGAAAGGGTGGTGTCTTTAGCTTTTTGCCCTTTAATTCTCTGGGCCTGAATGGGATATTTTCTGTATTACTGCAGTGGAGCGAAGAAGCCATTGTACCATGGCTTCAAGATATAGAATTGCGAGATATCAAACTGATCTTTCTACCAAAACCAAGAAAAAAAGGATTACTCCAAAGCGAAACCGACGAAAATGGACTAATTGGAGTTGTACCAAATGTCGTTTTAATGGACATGGAATTTATTGCAAAGACGAAAGGTTATCCCGGTGGTGGTGAGATGGAAAGAAAACTTGTTAAGGCATAGGGCAATCAGAATTCAAGCCAGTCAGGCAAGTGTTAGGGGAAGAATTACAAGATTACAAGGAGTGGTGTTATCTTCTTTTCTCTAAACCAAGCATACTATTTTACAAAACTTGTGACATGTAACAGACGACGAAATTTCACTTCCACATTTGTAAGCGACGAACACTTTTGAGCAGCATAAGTCACAAGTTGACGCGGGCGTCGGCCTTGCCACAAGTAAAGCCACTATGACTATCAATACTGACCCTTTTGATAAAAACTTAAAATTTGACTTAAAATTTCTGGTAGTGATATTAACAAACAATAGATGAATTACACCTTTTTGTAGCAAGAGAATTTAAGTTAACATTCGTTATTGTAGATTTACATAATTAATTTACTTATTCTAACGCGTAAGTTGGTCATGATAAGGATTTATATAAGTAGTTCCCTAAGTCTAAAGTGTAAGTTGGTCTTGATCCCTTATAGCCTTAATTTGAACATACTCAACGAGGTGTCAGGGAAAAACCATGTTTTCTTTTTGGGATCCTATATAATTTGTTTGACTCATCCAATTAAATTCATTAAATTATTATTCCATTCTGCCTATCTAATTTAAACTAGCCGAATCAAGGTCGACCAGTAGGACAAATGCTCAGCGTGTAGTAAAGAATATTTCCGTATTCGAGATTTATCTTTTGATTATTTTGATTTGTTTATTTGGATTATCAGCTCCTATATCTGTAAGGGATAGTGACGCTTAAGCAACGTTTTTATAAGGAATAAGAACTATAAATTAAATGAATTCTCATGACTGAATGAAAGTCTTTTAAGCTCGCTGGCCCCCTTCATTTCTCCACCCCCTTTTTTGTAGGCTAGGTACCGGCGAAGGGACGTCCCCCAATAACGGGCCACCGGGACGGCATAAGGTGGATGGAACAGAGCCAAGGGGAAGCCACGGACATCAGACTCCCCCACCGTTAAGCAGGTAGGAGAGCGGAGCCTTCGAACCTGGGCTTCCATTTCCTTCATTGTTTTGTATTTTTTGGGTTTTTTTCTTTGTATTTTTTTTTGCCTTATTTCTTTTATTATTCGTTATATTTTCTTTTCTGTTTAATTTTCCTCTTTTCTTTCATCTTCTTCCTTTTTCAACCTTTCCTTCCTCCCTTTCATGGCACGATCATTTTTTGTTAACGGGCGTTCGGAGGAGGAGGCGTTTCTTCCAGGGAGCAACTGGGCCAGGCCAACTTCAGAAGCGAGCTCTCTAAGAAGATGTCGGCATGGATGCTCGGCTCTCATTAGGGCGAGGTCCATAGCGAAGCTTCCTCAGGGTGAGACTTCCTCTTGTCTTTCACCAGCCTTTCGTTAGGGCGATTGTCAGGCCAAGAAGAATACTCTCGTGCCTCTTGACAGATCTCCCGGCTGGCTCAGTCTACAGCATGAGGCTCACTGGAGTCTTGACAGCCCAGATGTCACATCACTCCAACCCTAGTCACATTACAATTTAAACTAAATATGGAAAAAACTTAATTATTAAAAGAAGGCAGTTAAGTTTGAAATCAAGCGAAGTGCGGAAGCAAAGTAATGTCGAAAGAGCAAAATTGAGCTCAAATAATCATTGTAGACTCATTTTTCAAAGTACTTAGTTTAGAACTTTGTAAAATATTCTATATCTGTCTTGAATCAATTCTGAATAGAATTTTTTGAACATTGAAAGTATAAAGCGAATTTTAGTCACTGAACTGTTTTATTAGAAAGCATATAACCACAATTAAGGTTGGCGTAGTGGTTAGTGTATATGCGAGCGGTACTAGAGGCGAAAGTTCAAATCTCAAGTGAACTGGTATTTTTCTTACATGGAAGACTTTTTCTAAATTAGATTATTTTTTGTGAACATTAGTCTTTGCTTTTTTTGAAATGTAATTACTTAAGTTATTAGGTCTTTACTTCTGCAGCTGAAATTCGCTGCATTTCCCTTATTTATGTGGTGGGGATACAGCTACCAAAAGTAAGTGAACAGTTTCCTGAAATTTCCTGAAAAGGAAGAAGAAGAGTGCCGGAAAGCCAATATGAAAACGTGCATCCACCGCGCTTTAACATCAACAGATGACCAGCAGGAAGGCAAGAGCTACTGGAAAATTCCGAACTTTCCTGTAGGAGGGGAAGCGGTGACGTCAGCAGAAATCAGCTGTCAAATTGAGTAAGAAAAGGACTCTCTGCAGTTTCCTGTTCAGGAATTATAATTCCTGCAGGTAAAGAAACAGAACTTCTATATATACGTGTAATTCATATGAATTAGTTAATAAAACACATGAAGGACAAAAAATGGTACGTACACATATCAACTGGGTCGACCTACTTGATTTATATGAAAAACTAAAGTGAAGTTCTACAAAAAGACAATTTTACACTCAAAAAATCGTTTTTGAAGCGACTTATGACAGAGGGACCAACAGGACTCGAAGGCAACGATCTTTTTTAGTATGCCGAGAATGATAATTACATTATACTAGGAGATCCCTGAGCAATTGCACAAATTGAAGGTATCTGAGTGACATAACGTTTTTATATGTTCCCTCAATTTGCACCTTAAATTTTAAAGTGCGTTTTTTTCAGAGGTGTCCCCTGTAGGCCTAATCCTCTCATGCAAGCAAGCAGTAAAAAGACACTTGCAAAATATTTTACCGTGCAGAATAATGAAAAAAGTTCCAATAAATCCATGTATTACATACTTATCGGTGGCAAACACCGAACTTAACACCAAAGTTACCCAGGAACGCAACCCCAAAGTAATGAACACAACCCCGAATTGATGCGGATCAGTGTTGCCATTATAAAATTTCAAGAAAAGCTCGATGAAACTCCATATAAAAAAAGTGGCTGAAATACGGAACCGGGAGCTTTCTTTGTATAATTAATACATAGATTATAAAGAAAGTAACGAAATTTCCTAAAACAAAATTTTTAACTATAAAACTGATATCAAGTTTGTTTCTTCTTTTTGGAAAAAATTGTCTTCCAAAACTTATTTTTCATCCTTTTTCATTATTCCTAACTCAAAATTGGGGGTAATGAGTTAAGACCTCCAGGTGTCAGACACTGTATCAGGTTTTCGGCTCCATAGTTACAAAAGTCACAAAAGTCATATTTTAAGACACCTCAGACAAAGTATGTCGTTCTTTAGGTGTCAGACTACACAATCTCTAATTTCATCCGAAATTGAATTTTGTTTTCCATATGATTTTCCATGGTTAAAGTTATTTAACATTGGGGTCACTAACACTCAACTACTTGGATACAAGGGGCTCCATTTCTACGTTATACATCGAGACCGTTTAGTGGCAACATCAGCAGATGGCTCAATGCTCGTCAATTTGATTTCTTTAAAATTACCAATATGGTTTTCATGTATCGGTTATTATTAAATTCTAATATTTATTTTTCTTTAGAGCTAATGGTCGTACTTTCAGAGGTCTCTCTTGTTTAAAACCTTTTCATGAGCTTACCATGGAAAGCACGAACTCATTAATTGCATATGATTCATTATAAAATACAATAATAGTAATAATACTTTTAAAGCTGATTGTACTAACTGACTTCTCCAGCAATTATATGGCTTGAACATTTGCAAGGATATGTAAATCTTTCTTTCTCTTTATCCCGCTGACAAGTGTTCCTTCTTGGCTAGAAAAGAATGTAATTATATTATTTTTCCGACATTCTCCACTTTTCGATAATTTTCACTGTTTACTTTCTTTGGAAGATAAATCATTGTATGTTCCGAGAAAAATAAATTTCAGAACAAAACGTATGAGTAATAAAGTAATAAATAAACTAGCACTGATATTCGAAGTCAGGCAAATAAATTACTACTCTTCATTAATGGGTAACTTCCATTAATATTGTAATATGTTTTCCCAAATCAAAACCACTATTCAATGAAAATAAACCTGGGATACGTATGCTTCCTCGGTGATTGTTTATTTGTTTTGTAATATGTACACCAAAGGCACAACAGGCACATGCATTACATAAAGGCACGTATAATTTGTTACGCACCACGTAGTCCCCATAGCAACTGTGAAAACTCGTGCGGGCAATTTTTCTGCATTATCATTTGCTTCAGAAACGGATATGGCAAGTAAAGACTTGAGATAAACAAACGTGAGAAGTAATTTGTCCTAAAGTCAGGATATCCTTCATCTCTGCATCACGTTCCAAGTTTACTTAACAGTGATTTCGTAAGGGGATATATATCATGGGGATGATGTGCTCGGCTATCAGTTTTATTACGAAAATAATGATTTTACCTGCTTTGCCAATCATCATTATGCTTGAGGCTAAGCATTTGCTACTCCACAAAGGAGGGAGAAACTTATTCTATTATATAAGATTAATTTGCTTTCCGCTGTTTACTTCCGGGAAAGCAAGCAGGATTCACATTATGGCTGATCCAATTACCATTTCGCTAAAAGCGTATCATTGGCCAAATGAATAACTTCGAGTCATCTTCGGTTAGATAAACCGAGAAAAGCAGTTTTCCACACGAGTCATTTTATTCCTTCTAAAGTTACATCCTGTATAGAACTGAATATTTTCACTCATTGTAAAAATTAAAAAGAACCCAAAATACAGATATTTTCTCTGGATTAACAATTTATAATTTGCTGTTGGCTACATGTGGAGTGGAACCAGGTAAAGAAAAAGAAATGATCCAGGAAATGTGGTAACGATAAAAATTTCAGTGTCAATTCAGGGCAAAATAAGCAATAAACAAACCATAAAGGAAACCGCCCAAATTTCAGTAACCCAGGCTCCATATTTGCAATTCAGAATTATTTTCCCCAGTTGAGAAATAATAGAAAATATGACAAGAAAACATCAGGTCTTGTGACAAAAGGATATTGTACCATCTCTCTGAATTCCGAAATTTCGTTTTCAAGCCACAGGAAAAGTTGTACTTCTTATTCCGCACTCAAGGAAGTAAATTTAACAGCAGATATGTCGCTTGCCATAACACTTTCAGTACTTCAAGGGTTTGACATAGGTAGGGATTTTCCTCAAAACAGAATTATTTATCTCTGATGGATAATTTGAAATTTAAGAGTGGTTATGTTGAGTTATGTTCAGGTGTACCATTTTCTGACATAACAAGGAAAATTTTATTTTTTTCTTTAATATTAGCATATGCTTCTGAAAACTCCATTGTAAAATGTATGGTTGGGTTATAAAAAATATAATTTCTGTCATTTGTCCTCGACGTCTCCTATTTAAGAGGTCTACCTTCCAAGTAGATAGTCGAATTCATAAAAACTGCATCATGCAGTTAATTAAGTACTAGAGACAATTTTATTGAGAATGTTATCAAGAAATTTTAAAATCTGGCGTTCAGAGAAAAAGTGGTACGAACTCAAAACTCGACTATGGAAATATGGAGCTTTTTAACACGTTGAGTGCCACTATTGGCATGAAAGCTTACGTGAGAGATCTACGTGCTAAAATGCATAGTCTAGCGAGATCTTTTAAATAGGGGTCACCTGTGACCCCCACGACATGTAACGTGTCAAGATAAATTTGAAAACTTTTTTCTAAGGTTTTTTTATTCAAAAGAAAATTTCACATTGCAAAATTAAACCATTCAGTTGCAGAAATACTGTCTGTACTACTTTTGGAATGCTGTCTTTGTTTGGAAGACAACGAGACCCCTACGGCACTAGATACCCTATCATATTATTATATATACAAAGGATATACAAAAAGATACAATATAAGCACAAACAATATATATAAAAGATACAAAAAGAATAGCAAAAGGCACATAAATGATAATACATAAAACAACAACAAAAACTTTATATTTACATGTGATACAGCAAAAATACAAATAAATGGGGTGAATGGCCACTGGGCTATCTATTAAAAGACAACCTAGATGTAGTTAAGAATGGTAACCAAACCTGGTTTAACACTTCGTGTTGGATGTTACTTTATGTAGCCCCATCCAGATGCCATGTCAAACATATACAGGTTGTCCTATATGTGCCTTGGCGGATCAAGGGGCTGAACAATCAATTCTTCAATAGGACTAATTTACAGGCGAATAGTCATCTTACAAACAAGCCCTAACAAAATTGTGACCCAAAGTTAGGTATTCAATAATTAAAGGCCTTCATAAGGGATCACATTGATTACAATCTATTATTATTATTAAATACTTCCAGTTACACAAACAAATTCAATTATTTCTAAATAAACTAAATCTATACAAGATAAGGTTAGTAACTACTTTAAAATTCCCTGTTTGCTTACTTATATTAGTACATATTTTAATTCAAAATAAGTTGCCTGTTGGTGCCACGTTTTCCGATTCCTATGGTGGATGTGGTTTTAGGTCCAGCAGCAGTTTCCAAGCTTTTTTATAGGTAGTCTTTCACTCCCCAGCTACGGATATATTTCTTTTCCGCACTTGTGCTTTTTTTGTTTTTTTTTCTTACTTTCACTGCTTTTCACAAAAAAAAACTTACTCGTGCAAAACTGTCCGTAACCATCGCAGACTCAGAAGAGAGAGAAACGGAGGAAACGAATGGCGGCGGTTTCCTTTTTCACTTTGGCCTGGTTCTTTTTCAAGCACTCGGCTATTTTCGATTATTTAAGTACAGCGGCTGCTGGTAAACTACTTAAAGTAGACGTAACCTTTAGGTATTAGTTAGTTTACAATTTAACACTATAACAACTGATGTATTCCGATTTTCAATTACAATATTTCGCATTCGCAATTACAATATTTTATATCCTAACAAATTAATCTACACTTAACCTGACTGGTATAAAAAAACTATTCATATTTAGATTAAAATTACGCAATGAAGACGTTTAATTAATAGATAAAACATCTATTACCCAAAATCATAATCCCAAGATACTACAGGATCTGTGAATTAAGAAGATCCAAAGAAAGTACTTAGATAAGCTTTAATGAAGGTAGAGTAGCCTACTAAAAAGTGCTGGCGACGGATCACACCACTGGTACCGGACTTCTACAAAAAGCCGACGGTAGCTTCACCAACTTTACCTTCAATAGGATACCCACTGATACCTTGATACAATTTTCTCTGATAATAACTACAAAAATGAGATTCTCTTGGGTAACTATCATTCCTTCAATCGAACAAAAGTCTCTTGCGCCCCATAATTACTGAAGGAAAGGTTAAGATAATAAGCTTATAAATCAACAGGTGGGGGTGTTATTTTTCCAGTGCTACTGCAACAAGAGATGGATAAACAGACGCTAATACTGACCAAAGTAATTAGGGTTAGCTATACTCTTAGGTATATCTCATAGTCATAGCTTATCAAAACAGAAGTACAATTCTCAAAATCTATTCGCTACATCCCGATCAACATGCCTACCAGCCAGGCAAATTCAAGATAACCCCCTTACATGATTTCATCACTAGACCACAAAAGGCGTTTGTGAAAAACAAAATTGCCCTAAGCGCTTTCCTTGATATTGAAGCAGATTTTGATAATATCTCCACCAGAGCCATGGAATGAGCAAGTAAAGGCTTGGAAGCCTCCTATGAATCAGAGCGATGTTCTTAAGCCGGACAATACAGGAAGCTCGGAGACGTGAGAGCTATCATAAAAGCTACAAGAGGCTGTCTCTAAGGAAGTGTTCTGTCCCCTATGTGGACAGAACATGGAATTACGATTTGTTTAATATTCCATACAAGCAACCCGAGAGCTATGTCATTTTGACGTCTAATGGAATACAGTACGTGAAATAACAAACATTGTATCAAGCAAACTCCCTTCACGAGTTTAGGGCAAGCAGTAGCTTAAGAAAAGCAGGCAACCGCATACTAAAAATATCATCAAATAAATATGCTACTTTTAAAATTGTCTCTAAAAACTCAGCTAAAAGGGGTGATAAGACCGATCTCTTGAAGAACCTTCAGATTAACGTGAAGGCATAAAGTATGAAGATAAAATTTGTCA
>QYTT01095546.1:0-12684 GCA_006980735.1 Dasypogon diadema
AAAATTTCCGCCCAAATTTCGCAAAAAACATGGACTATAGTCCATGGATTTTTTTGGACCAAATTTTAAAGTTGCTCGGATTTGAGCGCGGGAGGGTTCAATCGAAAGGGGAGAGAGTTCTGAGCGTGCCCACAAAATTTGGCCGGGAAATTCGGCAATTTCGAGCAGTTACGGCGATTTCCCCATGTGGACCGCTACGGATATGCAATAACGAATTGTGGCTCTAACTAAGGAATACAGGCGCGCCCGTCGGCGGGGGTAATTTTTTTGGTGGCTTCTGGAAATTTCCCTTTCGATTGGCACCAACTTCGCGCCAAAAAATTTTCCGACAGTGCAGATTTCTTCTTCTGGAACTTGGATTATTAGCGCAAGTCATAGATTGCTTTGTTCACCTGCCTCTGGATAAAAACTTTTACACGATGCAGACTAGGTAAACAGCACATGAATGGATCTCAGGTGTGGTACAAAATAAATCATGCCTCTAGTGTATAAATATTTACTAAAAAAAATAATACAAGAATAAAAAAAAATACATCCATCTGCTCTGGGCAATTACTAAATTTATGAAAACATTCACTGCTTCACAATTATCACTCTTTCATTTCTCTTCGAGGGCGTCTTACGACTAAGACGAACACAAGGGAGAATTATTAAAAATATTTACAAAGCTTCGAGTAACGATTAGTTTTTCACGTGCAACTAAAACTAAGCAATTCATTAAAACGCCTAGGGGTCACAAAACAATTCAAGTATTTCCTAAATTAGAAGCTAAAAGTGGGGAGGAGGGTACTAGGAAATTAATTATTTTACGAATAAATAAATATCTTAACCGAAATTTTCAAAGTGATGAATGAAATATGGAAGTTTGCGACCTTTGTTGACTTCATCACAGGCCGACATCACACTCTTGGTGAGCGGTCTTGGACCACAAGAAAACACCCCTATTTTGGACACCTGAAAAACAATCAGAGGTTAGTTGTAAGGACCATGGTTTTTTTTCTTCGTAAATAGACCCACATATGAGTGCTTCTTTTGGACAAATTTCAAAAAACTGGACATGTCCGGCCGTCCAAAGTGATTAACAGCTTTCAGACCAGTAAAGATGGAAGTTTTCGCTAGTCGTTGAAAATGATTTTCGCATATGTACTGAAAAATAAAGACACATTTTAATCTGCCAGTATATTTCGACGGCCATTCGTACCAGCATAGTTGTTCGCAAGTCGAACTTATGGAAGAATTGAGTGATGAAAATGTGAATTTCTAGAACATTAGTGACATCCTTCTTTTCCACGTCTCTGAGTACATCAATGAACCACTCAAAGTGTTTGTGAGAAGGACAAATCCATAAAAAGTAGACTTTTTTACATGCCACTCCAGAGTAGCGATTTGTGCTTGTTCCGAAGACCAAGTCATTTAAAATAGAAGCATATGGTGTAACACCAATTCCTCCACCAACCATCACAGCAACTTCAAATTTATACCAGTCTTGGTTACCGCCACCAAAGGGGCCTTCTATTCTTATTTTCGGTTGATCCTCCGGATTGTAATTGCAGGGATCGAAATAATTTCTTAGTTTCCATGTCCAGGGACCCTGGGCTTTTATGTGGCAACTTAAGAAATTTTCGTGTGGAGCTGATGTAAGAGTGAAGCTATGCATTTCATGGGATCGAAATGCTGTACACGAGAGCCGAACCCACTGTCCAGAAAGGTATTTTAGGTTTGGTGGCCGGTAGAATTTTATTTTAATGACATCTGATGGTAGGAGTTCAGTTTCCATGACATCTAGTGCCATATACTTGGTGCGCAGTGAAACAATCTGTGGAAATCCTTTTGGTTTACTACAAGTAGAGAGAGATGGAGTGTTGCTTACCTTATCCAGGGTATAGATGACAGCCGGTCCAACGAAAAACATCCAGAATCTGGGAGGACCAGTTAACCGCGCTAGCCCATGCACGAGACAGATGATGTAGAGAAGAATGTACAGCGAGTGCATGTTCCAAAAGAATTTGTATGCCTTCTTTCGGATAGTTGGATGAGCAAACACGAATATGATGCACATTATGATGAATAAGAGAACGCCGGTAATACCTAAAGGAATATCTCCGGTTCGGTATATTGGTAGGAAGAATTTTTGGGGCAAAACCTACCAGTCACAGTTTGGAAAATCCAAAACGTAATGTCCGGCTTGTAATCTGATGCAAAGTGAACCTCTCTGGTTAGACATCTCAAATTTTCAATGGACTGAGTAGACACATGGTAAAAGTTGACTATGTGCCCTACACTGTGAAGAAGCGAAAAGAAAAGTGCGGTGCAAGCAGCTATTTTATGGAACTGAATGTGGGAGTCCAGGGGAATATACTGCTGGATAGGAAACTCCTTTAATTTAGTTATTAAATTCCTAAAACAGGGAAAATATTAAACGATTTACATAGCATGAAATCCCCTCAATACCTTGACATAGTTAAAAGAAGCAGCGAATAACAAAAGGATAAGGACGCCGCTGAACCTCTCGTAATGGCAATTCCGACTCCCATTATATGCCTCAGGTCGGTATGTTCCGCCATGAAGGAGTAATCTGTAAAAGTCCATGCAATTCAGTGATTTTACCTTCTGCCACTCACGTCAAACTTACGAATAAATCTCTCCACAAATAAAACAATTATGATAACGTAAAACAAGAACAAATAAAAAATATTTTGTCTATTTTCTTCCAGGAACGTCGTGTAGCAATCCCACTTTTCTTGCATCCAATGTCGCTGGGTATCTTGAATGGGTTCAATGTGAAACGACGTCATTCTAGCAACATTGGTGGATGTGTCTAGGAAATTCTGTTTTGCACCTTTGCAGTCCAAACCAATGGCTACAAAATCACCCTTATATTCCTTCATCATTAGTTTGAAGTCTTGATAGGTCAAGTGGTTTTTATGCTCTAGACCAACGTCCTGGAACATTCCGTCTATAAGTTCTGTGACCTGATCATCTCCCAGACTTGTTGTTCGAGCAATTTCGACTAATGATCGCATCATTTCGCTAAGTTCACCCTTGTCTATTACTCCGTTTCGATCATTGTCACACATATCGAATATGATTCTTAGTTTGTCCTCTGTTTTGCCACGAGAGAATAGTACCACCGTCTCCAAGAATTCTTGGAATGAAATTCTACCGTCCTGGTCTTTGTCGACGATATTGAACATCTTTCGGACGAACATATCGTCCGGTTTCATTCCCAAAGCCGCAGCAAATTCTGCTTTTGATAGGCTGGTCCTCATGACAGTCATAACTTCACCGTCATTTGATGCATCAGATCTTCGACGACGCTCACCAGGTCTACATAGATGAAAAGATATAAATGGAAATAGTGATGCAAACTTATAACACTTACTTAAGACCGAAGGTCAATGCATACGCCTCTCGGAAAAAATACTCAAGCCGCTTCTGTCTGCGTTCTCTTGTTTCAGCCCGAGCCAACATGATATCCCTGTTAACCTGAAATGGTAAGTTACCCTTTGATTCATCCAGAAATTAGCTCCAATAATTCTCACCTCAACCAGAGTCATCTCCTTCTTGTGCAGCAATAGAAAATCCTCCAATTTCTTTACAAACTTCCTCCTGGCCGCATATGATTCCAATTCCAAAACCAAGTCATGATCGTTTGGCACCCTCAATAAGATGTAAGGTTTCTTCTTCAAGTGATTGGGCTGTGATTCTTCAACAGTGACCACCTCGACATTTTTCAAGCTAAACGTTCTAAGCTTTTCCCCCTTTCGATCCACAGTGTAAATAGCTGTCTCGGGACCAAATTTCACAGTAACAAGTCGTTTATGATTCGCATGCAGCCATTCCCTTGCTAACATTTTATCCACAGAACCCTTATTGTGTGGACTGGACCGGAGTGCCTCTTGTCGAATCTTTAATTTCCGACGTTTACTATTCTGTAGTTTAACCACGCAATATCCAGCCCCAGCACACAGGATTGGCACAAATCCAAGCAATACACAAACGTAAATGAACATCAGTTCGGACCCTGAAAAATAATCGTAACCTTGTAAGTAACTGCAGGGCTCTAATTCGGTCGCATTCAATTGCATCGGTTGTGGACAAGGATCTCCCTCATTCCACACGAAAACGTTCTTCTGAATATCGCCCGGTTCGATGTCGGTGCTGTTCACGATTATATCCCACATGGTGATCTTGCGGAGTTCAACGATCTCTTCCTTGCTGAAAATTTCGTTTTTCTCATTTTCAAACCAAAAACGATCTGCATCTCGGATGCGGCTGAACTGCTCTTTTATGACTGTGGTGAAGAGTTCTCCTGGCCGTCCGTAGGATTCTAACATGCCGCCGACGTAGACATCGACGTTATCTAAACGGTTATTGTATGCTGATATCAGCATTCTGAAAAGGAATGTCTTAGAGAAAATTATTTTTCACGAAAGACCTCTGTTAACCTTAGAAGTTCGGGTTGTTGTGCAAAGAGTTCTGGATTGATTTCTTTCCAATCTTTGCGCTTGGACAGTCCAAAAGCGGCTCGAGCAGTGTTATAATCGGGTAAGCCATTGTCCCTACCTCGCATAATGTTCAGGGCACCTAAATCTCGTCTAGTGAATTCCATAGGACCGAAAAGCTTGTCTCGAACATCTGAACAGAGCACAGGATCCTCGCGTTCAGATATTTGTGAAGTGATACCCATTAGTACCTCTTCTATTGAAGTGTCCATCAAAAAGTCCTGCAATAGTTGGAATTATAAAAATTAATATTGGAAAGAAAACCATCCGCTGTTAACTCTTTTACATTTGAATCCCACCAGGTGGAGCACAAACGAATTGCTGGATACCCCATGGGTGTTGTACGGTAATTGCACTTTGCATCACGCCTGTGAATGGTTTTATCTTGCATGAAGGTTGTCATAATCTGCAAATTGCATATTAATCGAAAAATACCTATAAATCCCTGGTGGTATCATGGTGTGGCCGAAACGAAAGGCAGCCGCTTGAAAGATGTGACCAACACCCGGATGAACGTCCTGCTTGTATCCAGAGTAGGGTGCAATATCTGAGCCTAAGAATGCAGGAAGATACTCATACATGATGATGTTCTGTAGACTAGCAATTACGATTCTCCGAGATCTTTGAAAAATATCTTCATCCGTCCAGTCTGGGTGTTGGCGCTTGACTCGTTTCGCTATTGTATTGTGCCAGCGTAGGAATAGTATGGCAAATGATAGAAGGGCGGGATTCTGATTTGTACGAGGATCTCCTAAAACTGGAAAGAAAATGAAAAAGAGCTTTTTATGATCTTGCAGGTAGTTGGAAAAGCTTATTCAAGACACACTCCTTATTTGAGTTCCACACCGGAAATGAAAATATGATCTACACACTTTTTCCGATTGTAAAAAGAAATGATCGTGAAGAGGTTGACTATTTACAAAAAAAATGTTTTATTGCCAGTTCTTAGAAGGATCCAAATTCTCTAAATTGATCACCTACGTGAAGTGAATCCTACAGAGCCATCTGTAACCTGCACAAGACAACGTAGACTGAAGATAACTTTCTATTTATAGAAGAAACGCTTTCGCAATTCTTATCTCAGGCAGCTTTCAAGGGGATTATTTTTGTCTCAGGTAATGTGGACCACGGCTGCAATTTTGATCACTTCACCACCACATCTCAAGCGGTTCCATGGTGTAATGGTTAGCACTCTGGACTTTGAATCCAGCGATCCGAGTTCAAATCTCGGTGGAACCTACCACTACTTTTCATGTTTTATGCTTCCAAAGCTACTTTAAAGCACCTAACAACTAAAATCACGAGTTGTACTTACGGAATAATCTCTCCGGACTTAGCATTCTCATCACATGCGGCACTGGGTTGTTGAAAAGTGGCACTCGCATAGTATTTCTCACGGGCATTCTACCACTCTGGTCAGTGAGTAAAGTTCCATTTTGGAAAGATCGCATGGCATTTAGCCAAGCTTCTGATGTGCTATATATGAAACTACCATCGATCCAAGCAGTCATTTGATTAATCTAAAGACGGAAAAGTGTAATAAATTCCATTCAGAACCGAATTACATAAACGAATACCTGTTCTCTGGGTGCATTGGGGCTCTGTCCAGTATTTCTGTCGTAAGCAGCTCTATGAAAAGGAATGTATCGATCACCACGACATTCTTTGTCGTACATTTCATCACATTTTTCAATTTCTATTCGATGCATTTCAATTGGACACCCAGACTCTGATGCCATAACAATTTCATTAGCTACCACCTGCCCGAAGAATGCCAACAAAGCAGTTCTATTGTATTTTGAACCTAATCCATCTTGACCACCCATAAATAATCGACTAAGACGTCTTGTTGAAGGACGATTTGCTCCTGCCATTGCATAGACTCCATCAGAATAGGCTGGTGGGGCTTTTCGAACCAGGTGACTATCTAGAAAAAAAGAATACTATAAATATTATTTTATAATTTTTTTTGTTTTTTTGTTTTATTGTTCTACCGATTTCCTGTTCTTTATGCAAATAAAATTTTTTTGTTATTTAGACAAAATTCGAACTTTTGGAAATTCCAGGTTGTCCAATTAGACATGAAAAGAAGGCTCAAATTTCACTTTCGTTTGGAGTTGTAAAATGATCTCTGAAGATATTCTTTTCTAAATTAGGACAAGAGAACATTGGAAGGAAGTAGAAGTGGGCAAATTAAAAAAAAGTTTGAAGACAGAGGCATTTAATGGGAAAGAAAAAAAAATAAGGAAGGATAACTTTAAAACAAGATCAGGCAAACATAAGGGTGACCCCCGCGAGAAGTATCCTATTGTTTAACTCCTTCAATTTAAAATAGTTTAAATAGATGTAGGAAGATAATGAGTGCAGCATATGCTGTAGATCTTGAAGGAAAGATTATTTTTTATATTAGTAAAGAAATTGTTCTTGAACATCTACGATTAAAAGGGAATAGCGAACACATTTTCAGGTATTCTTGGGTAAGAAGGAACGAAAAGACAGCGATTCAACCGACATTTTAAATATTATTTTGAAAAATAGTTATTATAATAAAAAATATTGTAATAAAAATAATATGATATCCCGAAAATGGTATATGGCAATCAGTCACAGCATGATCATCAGGTTAATGGCAAAAATGAGACCAAACATGATCGTCAACCGGCGGGTCCCTTTTGTTTCAAAATTAAGAGGGTCTTTTACAATTGAGTGGTCCTTTATATCTCCACACAAGAATTTCAGAGCTCAAGGTATAAGAATCCTTAATTCTTGGTACAAGTTGGGAGTTGCCGAAGCTATTGGAACCTTGGAAAATTTTTATCGTGGTGCACCGGGACTTCAAGCTCTTGAGGAGGTTGGCTTGTTGGACACATCAGAAATTCTAATAATTAATTCAACTCTTTGACAACTTACTCTATAGCATTATTTTTCAGGAGCAAAAGTTATAGATGGATTTAAAGGTGCATTGGAAATTATAGGAGTTCTTGTCGAAGGGTACTAAGTACATTTGAAAGATGTTGATCAAAAAGTATAAGGACTCCACTAGGGAGGGTTGTATTCGCAGATGAATATCTAATCGAGGTGGGTGTATAAATGATTTTTTGTCATAATTTTGAAATTAGGTCCATGAAAAGGTCTCTTCTTAGACGCTTAGGTTACTCGCCCTGGAACATCTAATTATGAGATAGGTGCATATATGATCTTTTGCCACAATTTTGATCAATCGAAGATGAATGATCTGTGCCCTTTACCTCTAGACAGAAGAGGTTCTAACTGTCTTTGCATTTGTATAGGGTTGGATAGTAGAATCGAGACTACTACCTTAGCGTCATCATCATCGTCTGAGAAGGCGACTGTTAGAGACAACACACACGATTTGTAGGCGACCCATAAATGAGGTGGACTAGCTGTGGCTGTCTCTTCAAACCTTAAAAGAGTTCTTGAAGCTTGAGTTTTTGTTCCTGTTGCGATTAAAACAGCAGCTTGCATGCATAGTGAAAAATGTGATTATTCCTTTACAGAATTTTTGTAAAGCAATATAGGTCAAAATTGGACTTAACCAACATCAGCACGAATCTGAATAAGCACTAAGCAGTTCGCCTGCAATGGAACGTTGATGAAAAATGTGAATAAAAAAAAGGTCCCTAAATAGAACCTTGCGGATGGCGATTTATTTGTGTGTCAATGGTTGAGGCAACTCTGCTGGCAAGAATTGTACTCGCAATGCTTCTCATAAAAGTAAAAATCTGAAAATAAGCACTTTTACATCAGAAAGTGGGTAAGGTGTTAAGTTTATGCAACAGTAAAAATGGAAGAGAATATCCTCCATCTATTTGGATTACATTGTGACCAGATAAAGTCAGCAATAAACTGGTAGCTAGTTATTTGGCTTAAGTATTCCTACAACTCATTTCTTTAAAAGGGGTTTAATATAAACGGATACGAATATGAGTGGCAGAGACTACAAATAAAATTTAATTATTTATGAAAAGTGCTTGGGAGAAACTCCAGGTTAACATCAATTTTTTATGACGGTAATTAGCTGTTGCAATAGATGCTATTGTCTTTACTTTTTTGCCACTCTTACAGACATTGGAAACTGAAAACGTCCTTACCTTCAACACTGGTTCTGCACATAAAACTTCTTTGTATCACTTTGTGATGATTTCTGACTTTTACTTTTACTATTGACAGTTTTTTTTTAAGGTAGTTGACACGGCAAAAGTTGAATATCATAAAACTCATCACCAGTCATTCTCAGCTCTGTGCCTCATAAAATAAAAGGTGAGAGACTAATAACCTTGAACTGTGAGTTTTGGCAGTCTTCTTAAATAGCTTAAACCTTGCCCCCAACCAAAAGAACTTCGGGTAAATTGCAGGAACTGCAATAATTGAACTTTCAAACAAAAGCTATAAAAGATTTTCTTTTAAACTGGAAATTCAAGATTCATCTTGGTCAATGCAACAATAAAATCCCTAGACTTATGTCCGGTAGTGAGCCAATTAGCTGCTACAACAATCGGGTTTTAACTGCCGCCGGTACAAGCCATTAAGGTGCAAACTTTATGAGTTATAAAAAATGACCTTATAAAGCAGCACAGTTAACAGCTGTTAAGTCCAAAATTTTGGCATCTATGGTGTCATCAATCAATCAAAATCTATAAACTGAAGATGGAAGAGAAAAAACAAATCTCAACAACTCACCGACCGATCCCCAATCCGGATGTGCCAAATTGTTGTACCACCCATCGTATCGCTGCTTCTCCGTGTGGCTCAAAATCTTTTCTGTAAAAAAAATAAATTAAAAGAAAATTAACCGTGGAATTAAAATCTAAAGCAAACAATCAATTAAGATACAAATTACCCTAGATTTCATCTATAAACAATTTTTTGAGTGGCTAACACCGTCATTCAGAGTCAGGTGCACGTGGAGCGTGCATTAAGTGTTCTGAAAAGTGATCTCATATTAAATTAGACATGATCAAGGCTACCTCATGTGCCGATTTCAGCAATTGTCGGGGATGAGATGGCCTTTTATATTTATGTGGTGTGCTCTTAAGAACATGGTAGACTTTGCAGGGTATATTCAAAAGAAATCGATTATCATTTCGGCCTGGTTAAAATCTGTTTTTAATGCCAACTTGTTAATCCTCCTCGAGAACATTGAGAAATGTTTTGACGCAATTTTTTTATGTTATCCGGAACAAGTGCGGTGTATCTTAATGGGACGCGCATTTGTAACAATTTTTCTTGGTTTTCAGGTGTCGAGAGATTTTTTGAATGGAGCCTAATTATTGAAGAGGTGGTGTTTTTTCTTGTTAGTAATCAATTAGCCTATAGAGGGTTTTTGCAACGGTTTAGAACTCATTCAGGGTTACATCGCAAAATCTACTAATTTTAACCACGCATTGAGAATTAATTACTACTATTTGCCACTTTAAACCCGTGACGAAATCTAAAAAAAAAGCCCATCACTTTAGAGTAAAAGTTAATTCCGAGGTCTAATATTAAAAACCGCCCGAGGAGTAGAGTTACAGTCAACGAATCAATTGTATTTCAAAAGTTTCAATTGAAGGCGGTTTGCAAATAATCCTTTCATGTTGAAGTGGTAATCGATCAAGAATCATTGAACACAATAATGACTCAGGGTTATCTACAATAGAATTGGGCTGGAAGCGATTGTCATCATTTCACGTGCCACCCTTGGATAGATTTCGTGACAAATCAATCGACAGCAAATTATAGTGACGGATCTGGAGCATGCTCGAAAACACTAAGCAATTTGCATAATCTCTTATCGAGGAATGAAGTAAACCTCTTGTGGTGAACAATGTCTTGATGTTTATCCAATTACCCAAAATTCCACAGAACGCCCACTACAGATCCGCCAAAAATCACAATGTAAATTCGGCCTTTACAAGGCTAACAACTTTCTTACAAATACCTCAAACGTCCTCACGATTTTCTCTGGTTTGATTGAAATTTTATGGGCAAGAAAATTCTTTAGCAAATATCTCAATGTGACCTTTACGCGTGCTCCAGTGGTCACTATCGTCTATATAACGCTGTTCGATTTTAATGGGTGTTCCTTCAATACCATACGAGTCAACTGATTATTTTACATGTGAAAAGAAAGATGCATCATCCCACGACAAAAGACGGAACCTCTTGAGAAATCTGAAGAAATCAGACAATAATTGAAAATCAATTTGACGTAGAAAAATTTGTCGGAATTCAGCTACTGCCTGGTATTCATATTAATCATCCGGCGGACAACTATTAAGCTCCATGAGCAAGAAACTTGGGTTATAGTTCAACGAACGCACGGCAATCGCCACAACTACCTAGACTCAATGGTGCTAGATGATTTGGGATTGGATCTTTGACCTCCTCTACTTTTATCTATGGATAAAGGTTCTTTATCATGTCCAGACTCATTGAGCCTTTGAACAGTATGGGGTGTGAATGGTTGATCTGATCGGTAAAAATATCTTAAAGAATCGCCTTGAGGTAGATTGATTGAGATATCCATGTCTAATAAAATCGTTCACATCGTGAAGGTAATTTATTAACTTTTTTTTTCTTCTTATATAATGACTCGTGCAGTCGCATAGAGTTTTATGTAGACAAGTTGGTTTTCTGCGAAATAGAATAATTGAGAGTTTGAGGAATAGTTTGAAGAAACCACTTTCCAACTTTTTTGTTACTTTCCAATGCTCATCATCATAATCACTGGCTCACTCAGCTCTCAGGGCTTAAATCCTGCCTCAACTGTTTCGTCTCTTTAGAAGCTGCGATCTCAGGTTTTGCAGCCCTCTAAGACCTCTTTCCATGTCCTTGAACTAATGTGAACGAAACCTTTGGCATATCTTGCAATTACTGGGATTTCTTTCAAGAATCCCTTTTTGCGTTTTGGAGACTTATTTCGGTTCAATGAAAAGATCAATAAAAAAGTAATGGTTCGCTTTGTACTAAACCATAATATGTCTTCCGAAGGTGTTCATTGGGAACACGTGCCCAAGTTGTCTTAGCCCGGTGGTTTTAATGAAATTGATAATATAGAATGATTGGAACCATTCGGATATTTTCCTCTGTTAAGATCCACGCTTCTGAACTCATTAAAGGTAAAGTATAAACGGTAACCAAATCATCAAGGATCGTTGCGAAATAATTGACAAGAAGGGACCGCACAGGGATCCATAATAAGATCCGATCTGCGGAATGCTGCCCATGACAGTCTTTGAGGCTAGATATACCCGAGGAGATTCAGCGGAGTTCACGGATGACATTATTGTACTAATACTGGCCCACCCGCTTGAGCTGCCGCAACTCAAACTCAACCAGGCGATGAGAAGGGTGAACATGTGAATGGCTGATCCTCCCGGACTGTTCCTTGAATTATCCTAGCCCTGGTGGTGCACGGGATGCGAATACTAACGAAGCCGGCAGTCTAGTACCTGGTGGTGATGATTGACAATACACCCACCTTCGGGAAACAGATCCTAAATGCGGCAGATAAAGCGGCAGCAGTTGCGCCAATGGGCCTAAGTTGAGTAAACGTCGGCTGCTCATGGACACGACGTAATACATGTTGCTTTACGGTACTAGGATAGGGGAGACCAAATGTAGCTGATAGGTGATCTTAAAGTGGCTGAAGAGATTCCATTTCGACTCCTAGCGATGGAAGGAAAAACCATCTACATCAAAAAGGTTGAGGTTGGGCGGAAATAGGCGAGAAAGGAAGAAAAATTCCGGACCTTACACGAAGTGAGCTACTACCTCACGCTGTTCCTAATGGGACAAGGGTGCTTTCGGTACTACCACCATAACGTTGGTGCAGCTGACTTGCCGAAGTTTCCCTATTGCGGGGTTGGAAGGGACGACGCCAAGCGTATCTCTTTTTCTACAACCGACAACTAGGCAGACAGGAGGAGAGATGTAAAATCGTCCTTATGGAACTTTGAGGAGATCATGCTATTTAGAGTATGCTGCTTAACGCTCAATGTCGTCTAGGGTTTGGTTAGAAAGTACAGTTAATGAAAAGCACACTTTATTTTATTCTTACAGGCACGTCTGATCATTCTTAGATCTAACACTAGACTGGACTCACATTCATGTTTCCTTGCAAAAATAGAACACTAGAAGGTATTGCCAGATCTTAATTTCTTACTCGATCCTACAT
>QYTT01095548.1:1396-11416 GCA_006980735.1 Dasypogon diadema
TATTGTAATAACTTCTTATCAGTTTTAGGGTTTGGGGAAGTGCATGTCAAACTTGGATCGAAATCAAAGCGGTTGAAATTGTATGTAGTGGAAAACCGTAAACATAGCTTGTTCGGAAGGGAATGGATTTCGGCATTTGGTTGGGACTTTTTGTTGGATCAATTATCAATGAAGGTGAATTCAATCTCAGAGACTTTGGAAGGTAAAGCGGCATCAAGTACGTTCATACAAGGTAAATTAAAAGGTTTATGTGATAAGTACGCGGTCCTTTTTGGCAATGAAATGGGTGAAATTAAAGGTGAAAAGGTTAGGATAGATTTGAAACCTAATGCTACTCCTGTATTCGTGCGCGCCCGGCCCATACCTTTCGCGTTGCGAGAAAAGGTTGAGAATGAATTGAATCATTTGGTGTCAGAAGGCGTTGTAGTGAAGGTGGATCATAGTGAGTGAGCAACACCAATTGTACCCGTAGTTAAAGCAAACGGGACGGTAAGGATATGTGGTGATTTTAAAGTGACCCTAAACACGGCACTGAAGGTTGACGAGCACCCCTTGCTCACAATAGATGAATTATTTGCAAATTTAAGTGAGGGGAAGAAATTTTCTAAAATTTATCTAAAACGAACATATTTACAGTGGCCAGTGCGGGAAGGTGATCAGGAAAAACTGACACTAGCGACGCATAAAGGGTTGTATAGGTGTACCCGTCTCTTGTGTGGGTTAAGTTGTGCTCCGGCTAAATGGCAGAGGAAAATCGAAGCTATTCTGCAAGACATAGCGGGTATAGCAGTATTTATTGATGATGTCTGCGTCACGGGGCCAGATGACGAAACACATTTACTGCGCCTCGAAAAGGTTTTTTCTTAATTGTTAGAGTATGAACTGCGGGTGAATTTGGAAAAGACGGAACTGTTTAGGGATACTATTGAGTACTGTGGATATAGAATAGATCATCGTGGCATCCACAAAAGTTCAAGGAAAATCTGTGTTATAAAAAACGCAGCGTGTCCTACAAATGTGCAAGAGTTACGTTCGTTTTTGGGTTTTATAAATTATTATAGTCGTTTCTTTCGAAAATTAAGTGAAACTTTGGAACCCTTTTATAAATTGCTGCATAAAAATGTGAAGTGGAATTGGTCAAAAGAGTGCGAAAATTCATTTAAACGGCTGAAAGAGCAAATGCAACTTTGCTATTTTTGTATTCAATTTTTGCTCTCGTACTTATATTCAGTAATAGTCATATTATATCATTCCCTACAAATGTTGTGAATATCATCGAACTCACTCATTCAGGCATCAATTTTAATTTTGGCAATACTTCCTGTTCAATAGCTGATCGCCTCTGTAATTGCTCAATCACTTTTGCATAGTCAGTGGAGGAGTGAGGTCGATAGTGACTAGTGGCAATAAAGAAGAATATTTTATATAAAGGAGTGGTTTCAGTGGAGACGGATATTTAAAATTTGGATTTTCATTTGGAAACAAGTTGGTCCTTCAAAGCCGGATTTAAAAAAAAAAAAAAGTGAAAACGTTCATGTATTTAACAAGAGTGTATTTCTACCCATCGACGTAAGATCATATTGATATCATCGGTAAATCACATGGCAACCTACAATCATCATCAATTGGAAATCCAGTGATAAAATCACAATCCGCAACTCTCAGCAAAATTTACAACGAGGGAATGAATAATTAGATTTGTTGCAAGGTCGTAAGCTATTTATTTTTCAAACAAAAATTCATCACGTTTCTAAAATTTGATAAAATTTCGTCACGTTTCTATATTTTGGAGAAATTTGCGTGCTGTATTTTCATTCAGTTTATTGCTATTAACGGAGAAGTATTTCAACAAAATTTGTATTTATTATCGAATTAACAACGTGCCAATTGACCTAATTTGCCAAAAACCTTAAATATTGATTAGTTGGTGTAGTAAAGAAGACCAGAAACAACGCTGTGTGTGGATAATCAGCTTATTTATTTAAAGTGAAATTAAGGGATTGCCGATTCAATACCGGTTGAATAAACTTCTTATCAAAGGTGTTAATAAATTCTGAACAGATTGAACTGTGAGTAACAATATTTCAATAAACATTCCAAGACTGTTGTTTGTGCATGCAGAAAAAAGCCTGTAACATTAGAAAAGCACCTTCAACAAGAAATGCAAATGTCACGGCCCATTATGATGAAAACAGAAAGCAGCTGTGCATTGTTTACTTCGTATAGTAAGCACACAGAGCAATCTGTTTACTGTCCGGTGTTGCAGCTGCTAGTATGCAGGCAATTAATTACTCATTATGCTGACGCATAACTAAGCATGTTATGCAGTGACGCAATGGGTGACTTGAGAATGTCATCATGAAAATAAGAGTTAAGGAGTCTTAAAGTGTACTTCAAGTTGTGTAAATCGAATAAAGGGTTCCTAAGTTAAAATTCAGTTGTTTGTAATTTATTTTTTTTTTCCTTAATGATTATACGGTGAACTTAAGTCGTACAATCTGGAACCGCAGAAGTTCCGTAATCCGAAAGGGCTTTTGCATCTCACAGAGAGATTATCCAACGTAACGTGTCCACTAAAGAAAATGCACCATCTAATAAAGGAATACAGGTGGAAGTTGTAAAGCCAGGTAGATCAATGGACACTCTCGAGAAAAGTGAATTTTCGAAAACCACACCGCCTCAAGAAGAGTCTCATTTGAGTAAGTTACCAACTAAGTTATAAAAAAACAAAGCGCTGTGTACTAAAATCCTGACTGAAGTTTAAAAAAGAAAAAAGAGAATCTGTAGAAAATTAATAAAATAAAGGGGTAATTTTATAGATAATTTAATAATTTTATAGATAACTACATCTTCATTCTACAGTGAAACCCCTTTAACTGAGTCCCGCTTAAGTGATTTTCTCTGCTAATTGGATAAATATTCCGTACTTTAAATTTGTTTAAAGATTTTCTACGTAAATTTCCCGGTTAAATGATTCCCGCTTAATTGAGGAGTTTCTTCGTGCCAATTAGAAGAAATTTCTTACAATTTTTCTCGTTTAAGTTGGTAATACACAAACGTCGGAACATTTCAACGAATTTTCTGAATTCTCTAACTCATAAATAAGCCTAAATGTCAGAAGAATATTCTAATTCGTGCGAACTTCACAATGATAAACAACTTAAGTATCAGTATGCGGTGTGCTTTCTGACGATTCTTACTGTGCAATTATCAGTGGTGAAAGAAAAAGCAGAGTACTTGATGTTTGTCAGTTCAGTTTAAAATGTCTCCTAGAAAGTGTGTTTCTTTAAGTTTTAAGCAAAAATTAGACATTTTAGACTATTTAAAGAAAGGAAAATATTCAAAGAAGGATATTTGTGGAAAGTACAGTTGTGGTCTATAAACATTAAATAGAATAATAAAAGAAAGTGAAAAAATTGAAGAAGTGGCTTTACAAAACAAAAATGCAAACGTAAACGTTTACGACAAGGCTCATACAAGTGGAAGAAGCTTTATCGAAAGGGTTTGATCAATCGCGATCTAACAATGCCGTAATAACTGGAAATATTCTAAAGGATAAAACAAGAGAATTTGCGCCGAAACTAAACGTAAATAATTTTCAACCAAATAATGGACGGTTGTGGTCGTCTTAAGGAGCGAATGGACACCTGGAAGAATTTCCGAATCAATTGTGTTGATAAATCCGGGTAGGGTATTTCAAATATAAAATTATTGTGCAAGGGTCATAAGAAGGTAAAATTTCTGCGGAGTGTTTTTGAGCCTTGTGATCACAAGAAAAGATCCTTGTCGCCGGCAACAAATTTTCTTCGTCTCTGTGTCAGTTTTCCCGCAAACCTCGAGAAGGTTATCCTGTGCCCTGCAAAAAAAGGGATTTCCTTACCGGAAGGAGAAGGTTAAAACAAATTGTGAAACATTGGAAACACGAATGGCGAAAACCTGTAAAATTTTCGAGGGGACTTCATGGTGTGAGGTAGAGTCAGTACGTGCTCCATGGTGTGCATTCTTTGCTGGAGGAATCATTGGACCATTTTTTTTTAATGATGCTGGGAATTCGGTCACAGTGAATGGCGAGCGCTACCACGCAATGTTAAATAACTTTTTGTGACCAATATTGGAAGATTATGACAACGATGATATGTGGTTTCAACAAGATGGCGCCACATGCCACACAACTCACGACACAATGACTCTCCTGCATGAGAAGTTTCCCGGGCGCATAATCTCCCAAAACAGTGAAGTCAGTTGGCCACTGAGATTTTGCGATTTGACACCGTTAGACTTCTTTCTTTGGGGCCATCTGAAGAGTAAAGTCTATATCAACAAGCCAACCACCATCCAGCAACTCAAAGAGGAGATTTCACGGCGCATTGATGAGATTGAGGAGCAATTATGCCGAGATGTTATACAAAATTTTGATATGCGGATCGGCGTGTGCCGCCGGAGCCCTTGCGGACATTATTTTTTACACTTAATTGTAATGGATCAAATAACATGTTTCGTTAAGGAAATCTTCATTTTTGTACATCACTTGATTTTTAATTAACATTAAACATCGATCCGTCTTATTGTAACACCCTTTAGAATTATCTTCCATGTAAAATTACCATTTTCCTTCAAAGACGATTACCAGCTTTTAAAAGTCCATCCTCTACCAACTATTCATGGTGTGGCGGTTTGGTTTCCACCAGCTTGATAATACGTTATCGTGGACCACTTATTACACAATTAATGCCAGCTTTTAGCAACACTTTATTTGGTTTTTAGGCCGAGCAAAACAAACGCGATTTCTTTTTATTTGACTTTATTGAATAAAAACTATTTTTCACAAGAACTCGTTTTACATCGATCTGTGACGAGGGTTTGTGTAGTACTGGACATCTCCGTAATTTTTTTTTTGCCCTCGGCCCAGTTGAATCTTGCAACTGTGTTAGAGTGCATTTGCAAAGGAAGTGCAGTTGATAGGTTTTACACAGAACTAAAGCTACCGCCACATCACTCCCCCTCGATGAAAAAGTTATCATACATAATACATATATAAAACGTATACTTATGCTATACTAATTACAATTCTCCATTCTCATTATGAGCTCTTAAGCAATTTGGTTATAAATATTTATTACATCTTTTCAAATTCTTTTTTATAAGTTTTAGAAGTATTGAAATTCGATACTGAATTTTAATTTATTTGAAATTTATTAACATCTAGACAGGAAAGTTTTAGTATTATTTAAAAGTATTCTTTCTTTACATGGCTAAAATAGAAAACTTATAAATTGAACTTAACTTTAGGTTTTACTTCTGCTCTAGTTACAGCGTGGGAGATGGATATGCTTGGCTGTAACATATAAACTGGTTTTAGTCTATCAATATTTATAAATTCTTCTTTCCCATTTATTAGAATGTTAAAAACTTTGTCTTGTTTCGAAAGCACAGGATAGGGTCCTGTGTACGGAGGTGTGAGGCTATTTTTACGGACTGCCTCTTTAACGAATACATGTTTACAACTTTGAATGTTCGGCGGGAGAAAAATATTTGTTTGCCTTCGATTTCTTTGTATTTGTGGTCTAATATTTATTATGGCTTCTTGTATCTTTTTGGATTCAGACGTTGAGACTAAACTTTCGGGGCAATTTGTGGCTATGAGTTCGCCTGGTAAACACAGAGATTAACCGTATAAAAGCTGAGCAGGTGCTAAGCCTAAATCATCGATAATGGCTGACCTAATTCCTAACAGAATCCAAGGGATATTAAAATACCAATCGTTAGGCTTTTAGCGCCTTCTTCTTTTACATCAATAACGGAGCACTGCTCAACTTACATTTGACATGTACCATGTTTACATGCACAGTTGAAAGCTCGAGTTGAGATTGCGCTGAATATTCGATTAGGGTATAAAATTGGACACAATTGAAGGATCGAGTTGTAATGAGGATTTTAATTCTGTTTTTTTTACTCAGTATTATTTATTTCTTTGTACCATAAATATATTTTCGTAGTTCTACGATAATTGTCCAAGGCGCTGTCTTCGCTGTTTATTTCTTTAAAATAATGTAAATAGTCCTTAACATGTTCGACCCGGCATTTTGCTAGGAAGAGAGCTTTCTCATGTTGTATTTAGGTTATCAACGTTTAGCTGTTACAAACGTTTTCTTAAACATACAGTTTCCCCTAAATTTAGAGGATTATAAGGACCCGACATTTCGTATGACACAATCTAATAGTTCTTTATGTATCGAAGGATTAAATTTGATTAGATTTTCGGAAAAACCAACAGATTCTGAACAAATTTCTTCAGTGTTTCACTGGTAAACACTTCAATGCAAAGACCTACAAAACGAAAGCCAAAAATTTCCCCAAGGTGCCATACTGCCACTTTTCGTCATGTAAGTTTACCAGGCGCTGATAAAAGGAAGAATACAATTTTGCGAATGTCTATTCATTTCACCTCCTCGCTCTCATGTAAACTTAAGGCAACTTGTGTTTAGGCAACATCTAGCTATTTCTTTCTCTCATGTTGAAACACAAGCTGGGAAATTTATGACAAGTGACGAGGATCAGTTAACAAACGAACAGAAGCTGTGTAATGGTGGCAGCATGGCAGCGGGTGGTAAAATTAGCAAATTTTGCAACGATGGCGACGCAATTCGTGCACAAGGACTAGAAGGAGTAAATCCCACACCTGATGTTTCTCTTAATATGGAATAAGAGACTGCGAAATTATCGAATTATGGCTGGAGAGCAAGCTTTCAGCAGGTGTAAAAGGGTTCGATTGACAACACCACGGAGATGAAGCCTTTCGTAAAGGATTGAGGTAAGTTGTTGTAATCCCTGCACGCGTACTATAGATAAAAATATAAATTATAAATTACTACAGATTCCTAAGTCACGTTACCGAATACCACGCGCATTTCCCACGAACAAAAATTAATTCCTAGAATCCCAGTTAAAATCCAAATCTACCCAATACCACATTTCCTGCCTTCGCGACATTAGTCAACATTTTCCATAATTCTAAAGTTACTTTTAACCAACTCAAATCCATCTGCCCGTGGGAACATAGCAAGATCAGCATTTTCATTAACTCGTCACCTCCAGTCCAAAAATTTCCTGAAAAACTAAAACAGTTAGTTGATTCTTCGCACTCAATTAGATCGGGCGCGGTTTTAAAGCTTTTATTTCGGTTCCTACCCAACTGTTAACGTAATAACGTTAAATTAACAGAGTCAATATTGTATAATAGGAAAATAATAAAGTGCAAAGTGAATCCAATAATAACAAGATAGCAAAGTGTAAAATAAAACAATATAGTGTTTTTAAGGGACAGTTGTCTTTATTACCATTTTATATTTTTTTTTTTTTGGTTCAAGAGAACCAAAGTTAAAACTGTAAGTCTCGGAGAACCGCATCGTTCTACAGAAAAGAGCGTAAATTTCTAGTATACGAAATTATTTCTAAATATGTTATTAGCCAAATTTCTTGTGAGTTCTTGTGATGTTTTTCAGGTTTAATTTGTTTTTCGTTTCAGATTTCTTTGGCGGCGTGGTTGGCAGATGTTTCCTGAGGATGTGGAAAGCAAAAAGCGGCTCTGGAACCGGACGCTCAAGCAGAAAACTCAACCTCACGACGATTCTGCTTGTAAATAAACATGAGCTGTAATTTCGGATTATCGAAAAATCTATTGTTTTTGTAAAAATGTAAACTCGTAATTTCTTAGGCATGTGATTTAATTTTTGTTATTTTTTCATTCTAAACGCTCCCAAATTTCGACTTTTCAAAGGTTGTCTAGCTGTCTGAATGTGAAAATTTTATTTGTAGTACTGTCATTTGAAATTGTACCAGGAAATGTGCATTTTTAAAATAAATAAATCGTTTAGAAATTGAAATCTTTCATTTTTCAACCAATTCCATAAGCATTTTCATAAATTGGGGCCTTTTCCCAGTAAAAAATCGGCTCTTTAACGTCCTGTCAGTGGGCAAAAACAACCAGAAAATTTGCTTGCTATCGATTATGGTCCCCGGATGTTTTTGCACATTTGCAAAATTTGCATTGCACGGATTCCCACACAGCTTGGAAGGGCGAGATGAATTCCAGGTTTTGCTGTTTTTAATTGTCTATGAAAACGTTCGATAGCACCATTTAATTGTGGATGATACGGTGTTGTGCGTATTCGTTGGTTTCCGAAAATAGTGGATAATTCTTTGAATATTAACGATTCGAATTGACGGCCCTGATCTGTGCCGCATATTGAAACCCAGTGGCGAATGAAAGCGTTGACAATTGAATTTGCATTTATATCTCTTAGAGGAATAGCTTCAGGCCAATGTGTAAAACGATCTTTGATCGTAAGTAGGTACGTATATCCATTGGATGGAGGAAGAGGCCCAACTATGTCGAGATGCACATGCTCGAATCTACCCTTGGGTGCGTTAATGATACTATCAGGGGATGAAATGTGTCGATGTACAGTACCTTGCAGTCGTATTCGTACACCGAATTAAGAAAGACGAAATTGGAGGAAAATGAAATTTATTTGAACCTTCTTATATTTTCTGAATTATATTCTAACTTATTATGTACATCATAACTATAATTCCAAGCAAAACAATTTTTCCATACAAGTATTGGTTTCCAAAAAAATAATTAAAAATAAGAAATTATTATGTCGCACTCGTATTCGTACAAAAATTTATGAAGAAATAAAGTTTTTCAAATTCTTAGTTAATATTTCGTAGCATATCCTTTGCGTTTGATCACCTCTCTCAAACGATCTGGCATTGATTCAACCAATTTTTTGGTAAAATTTGGGGAAATTTTCTGCCATTCTTCCTGGAGAGCATTCTTTAGATCTGTAATATTCCTGATGTGATGCTTTCTTATTTTTTAATTTCGACCACAAATTCTCTATGGGGTTTATATCTCGTGATTGTGGTGGTGTTTGAAAATCTTTTGGGCAATTATATATCGTCCATAAACGAGAATCCAAAGCCGTATGTTTAGGATCGTTATCCTGATACAAAATGAAATTTTGAAGTATACCTAGACGAGATGTTGTGGTGCGCTTAGTTTCGGATCTTTCTTAATTTCCCGCAATATAAAACGCTCTTCACGACAATTAAGTATTCTTCGATTAATATTTCTCGGTTTATTTTGCACTGTATTTTCACTTTTATACCTCTTAATAATATAATGAATTGTCGAATGTGTTCTTTTAATAATTTCGCCTATTTCTCGTAAAGTCTTACCACTTTTATGTAAAGAAATTATTTGTTTTCTAAGTTCAATTGACGTTTCTTTTCCTTTTCTACCCATTGTCCAAAGAGCTTATTTAATAAGCACGATTTTCAATGCACGATTTTCGATGCAACAATTTCAGCTCCCTAAAAAGAAATAAAATTAATTTGAATCAAATCAGAAATCTCTTACCTCCACAGTTGTAGATGTAAATAAACTTGAACTGTCAAGCACAAAATTCCCCGCACAAATCATCTCTAAAATTTTCCGCGACATCTACACGTCGAACATGAAACCAGAAAATTAGCGAAGCAACAGCGCAACTCAAGTAGCTTTACTTGTGACTTAATCAGACCTGCAATTCTCACGCACACTTATGTGATAAACAAGCTGCAGTGGATTTGGGGAGAAAATTTCCTATAAAAGGGGCAGCACGACGAGAAAAAGGTCAGATTTGGAATTAGCCGAATCTGAGTTGGAGTTTGCCAACAAAAGAGGTGGATTTTGCCACAAAATTTTAGATCAGCGGAATTACCCACTGATCTGGGAGAATTTAACTGGTTTGGGAAAATTGGAATTTGCCAATTAACTGTTTAACAAAAAAATTGGATTTATTGACGCGGTTAAAATTTTTATTACAAAGTTAATTCGCAGTAGCTTTAAATTTTCGATTTTTAATTCGCGGTAATTGTTATTTTTATGGAGGTTTCAATTTATAAATTGCAGTATTCGTTTTTCATTAATTTTCTCTAGTTAAATTCTTTTTATTGAGTAAAATTTCTTTTACA
>QYTT01095550.1:0-13798 GCA_006980735.1 Dasypogon diadema
GTTTTGATTTTTTATATCAAAAATGAAATTGCTATCACTAGATTTAAGCTTCTCTAAGAATTCACACTGTACACTATCATCACCCGAGTAAGATTTTAAGACAACATCTACAAAACTCACACTTGATGAAATGTCATCAGTAAAAATTTTATCTCGTTTCTTACAGAGCAGATTGTATGTTAAGCTTATATTATCTGGAGTGCATTCACCGCAATCGGTGGCTGCATTGAGTCTCGCCAGGTAATCTTGTTGAATGGTTTCCTCAGTCTCTAAAGTGGCACAGGAATCAATTGAAGTTGCATTGCCATCACAAAGTACATGTGACGAGGAATCACTAAAAGTGTCTGAACTAGCCGACGCGAGTATGTGCGGATCTAACTCGTGCTGATGGCGGTGATATAGAAAAGTTATCAAGGTGTTGTGGACTAGATTGAAAAGGGTACAATCGACCGCAATTCTCTGCACATTCGGTTCATTATTTTGTAAATTCGATGCCGCTTCATATTTCTCATGAAAACAAGTTCTGAACTTCTCGTTTGACTTATATAATTCGAACGCAAAGCTCCAGAAAACAGACGCCAGTTGAAATATTTCACTAATCGACAAGCTATTTGAAAGAAGATATGCTTTCTCCTTATTGTGATTATTGGGAGCTTTTTCATCTCTAATCAAAATCGCCTTGAGATTAATTCGTAATTTCATGTAGATCTCATTAACTTTTCGTGTTATAATTTCGAGAGCCCCTAAATATATTGCAATTAGCTCCTCTCTTAACAAAAAGCGATTATAATTATCGTTATCTGAGTCTGTCACTTTGTCAATTCCAATCCTTACTAAATCACAGGCTACTCTCGATAACTCAGGAATATATAGCATTTTTTGTAAATATTGCATATTTTGTTCATTAAAAAATATCCTTATCAGTCTTGCATTAGTCAAATAATTGATAATCACGTTTAAACACTCTAAAATTACATTCGAATCCATTTGGGGTTGATCTTTACATATTTCGTTGTGGAATATGGGAAGAACGATGTCAACTAAAACTTTTGCTGAGATATCAGAATTTAATAAGTGCGATATCTTCAATAAGTGTTTTAAAAAAATTCGGACATGTGATGGTTCTGATATGTTTAGGTACTTCTCTTTATAAAACTTCAAAAATTTCTCGTGAAATTCGGTTGACTTCATTTTAGCTTCACAAAGTTCACACTCAGTCTTTAGGAAAATCGTTTTTAAAATTCGAGTGCATATTAGTTTATAAATTGACCTTTGCATTTGTGTATCGTAATTGCCTTCAAATAGCAAACTAAGAACATCCGAAGTGTAACAGCAACAACATAATCCATTCTTCCGAAAATGGTGTATAACATATTCTTGAAGTTTTGGTGTTAAACTGCTCAAAATCTTTAGCACGATTTGTTCAAATAAACAAGGCAAATTATTTTTCTTACAATGAATTTGTTGAACTTTTGCAGGCAGTATTTTCTTTCTGCATTTGTTCTTGTTTTGTCCTTCTCTTTTTCTATATTCAAGAAATTTCGAGGTATTTATAATAGCGAGTAATATTTCAACAATTTTTCTTTGTAGTACTTCACTCGTAAATTGCTCGTCACAAGTTAATCTCTTAATGCAGTAAACTACAACTTGGACTTTTTCTTCGTTAAACAATTTCAGAATATCCTCAAATATACTGCGTTGATTCGAGCATACTACTAAAATGTTTAACAGCAATCCCACTTCTATAAAAACACATTCATAAAGAGCAACTTCCTCATACTTGTTTATACTTTTATCATTGTGAGATTTAAGGTAAATTGAAAATCTCTCAAATACCCCTTTCAAATTAAACAGTGACATGTTTGCTCGCCGAGAAAACAGGTTATTCAAACATAAAACAATCAATGACAACAATTTCAGTTTTAAAATACTTCTATGCGACTCTTCAAAAGCATTTGAGTACTGTATATTACCAAAGACATCAAGTCCAAATTTTAAGGCCTCTATCGTTACCGAACTCTCATTTAAAATTGTTCCGGTTTCTTCTTTCACGAATTTCTTGAGCAATTCTATCAAAATCTCCCCAATTTCATCACTTGATTTTGATTTACTTTTAAACTCATTGAATTCAAGTAAGTTGTATGAAACAGGAGTTATATTGTGATCTTCAGAAATTTCACTACTCTCAGTGCTGTGGAACGAGATTATACTACTCCGCTTTGTTGCTGGTGTTAAAAAATGTGGAAAATTATCCTCAACAGGAGTAGAGTATGTGGACTGATCAAATAAATTAAAGCTGCTTACAAATTCATCTACTGACATCGGTTCTTTCAAATGGTATTCACTAACGTTTGTATTCCAAGGTGAATTCGGAAACAAATTTACTAAAAGAATAACCAAATTTCTTCTAGATGTTATAGTCTGAAAAAGAATAAAATAAAAAGTTATGAGTTTTATTTATGACTTCACCTTTCTGCAATGTATTTAATACTAAAAATTTATAAAAAAAATAAGCTTTTAAGAAACACTCTGCAGTATGACATTTTAAATCTGTTAAAGCACTTCAAACTCCTAAAAGAAAATGCTGGGGCCATATATCCAACAGGACCGGCTATAACGTATAAAATCCCTGTAGGTGAGCATGGCCTCTGGAGCAGAGCAGAGGTAAGGCGAACCGGGGTTATCTGGCAAATTTTTTACAATTCGGCGTAATTGATCAACAAAATTTTACGATTCCGAGTTGAATTTAATTTAATTTTCACCTAAAATTGTAAATAAGAAAAACAAGGAAAGAAGCTACAATTGGTTTAAACAAATTATGTAATTAATTGTCTGCAGCTACTTATTCCTACATATTTGCAGCTGGCCTTCAAATCTGCAGGCAGTCCTACTATCCGCAAACTGTCGACGCACCCTTTAACTTTAATTTGCCATTTCGTGAATATTCCGTTTACCTATAGTAAACCCTGTCCGCCATATTGAACCCGCCATTTTGAATCCTAAAAATTTTACTCCAGATTCGAAATCAATGACCTCCAAAAATCCGTATGAACTTATTTTCATGATGATTGAGAAAGGTCAACATTTGCGACTGCCATATTTGATTCTCCATGTTGATTTTTCTAACGAAATGAACAGATCACTTGAACGGATCTTTTATAAGTACTGAGGCAAACGATCCAGTGCATTAAAAACAGCCATTCTACCTCTACCTCTACTATACATGAGATGAAGCAAAAAAACAAAAAGAGTTGCAACGCAAATGGCTAGCATATCTTCGCTGTTGAGGACGAATTGATCTTCAAGAGTGCGAATCAAGAGGATAATAGACAGACTTCAACTACAAATAAGGATCATTATCACCGTTGACTGTACCGGCTTAGCCATCTAAATCATTTCAATCCTCCAGAAAGAATGATTCTAAGCACATTATCACATACCAATGTCCTATAAACAACCCATATTCCTTTCCAAATCGTCAAATTATACGAGGCGGAGAATGCCATAATGTTATGATGCCATTGAGTTCTCCTTATATAAAATCCTTAAATGTCCTGGTATTATTTAAAGGTATTATATATATTTAGGGACTCCTTTTACGGTAATTTTTAAGTCTCTACTTAATACTTTGTCAAATTTCCATTTTTTTACTACAAAATCGAATTTACACTATAGTAGAAAATTTTTATCAAAAAAGATGAAGAAATGTAAAAATGGTTCCATTTTTTAACGCGGATTGAGTGGCATGCTCAGTCCATACTTATATTTGTCATAAAATTATTTATTTCAATTTAAAATCATTTACAATTCCACTATAAAAGTTGTAACTGGACCTTTTATTTTGTCGTAACAAATTTTTCTTTCCGCAAAGTGCAATAGTGCAAAGATGCAGGAAAATGAAATCCTCTTTCTGATTAAAATCCGAAGCGATATAAAAATCAGAGGGACGTTTTTCTTTGGATTTAAAAAGTATGTTGTCCCGGAACGAATTAATTTATTTTGTTGAATCGATATTTCAAACCCTAGGACAAAGGTGTCGTGCAGGTAAAAGGAAAGCTAACTGATAAGAAGGAAACAAAGCTATAATTGGTTTAGACCAACTATGTTTTGAATATTCGGCGACTCTTCTTCAAGTGCTTTTTAAAGGAATTTGCACTTTGAATGCAGCGTCAATTATGTCTCACTCGAAATAATGACGTCATCCAAATAGCATACAATTTCTCCGGCTTCCATTCGGTTCGCAATTATATTCATTGTGTTTTGAAACACTCTCGGGGAATTAACCAGCCCGAATGACATGCAGTTGAATTCGAAGTGACTATCGTTAGTCACAAATGCTGTATACTGCTTTGACGTTTCTTTTATCGGAATCTGATGGTATCCGGCCATAAAATCGGGTGTTGTAAACAACCTATTATCTGCTAACATTGACAGTTGTTCTTCTCCTACCGGCATCGGGACTGGCTCCTTGATTGTAATTTCGTTTAAAGCTCTGTAATCAATACAAAGTCAATCCTCTCCATTCGATTTCTTTACGAGAAATATCGGTGATGCATATGCAGACCTGCTCTCTCGGCTGATGCCAT
The DNA here is from genome assembly GCA_006980735.1 of Dasypogon diadema. Classification (NCBI taxonomy): domain Eukaryota; kingdom Metazoa; phylum Arthropoda; class Insecta; order Diptera; family Asilidae; genus Dasypogon; species Dasypogon diadema. The sequence goes on from QYTT01095550.1 coordinate 4,587, forward strand.
TTTCCATTGAATCTGCTACTATCTCACCAACTCTCTCTCCTTTGGCGAACGGAATGCGATAAAGTTTTCGATTAATCGGCTTATCTGTGGTAAGTCTTATTTCATTTCGGCAATACGAGATCTTCCTAACTGGCTGCTATTGACCGCTAAGCATTCGGAAAACTTATTCAAAAGCGTTTTGACTTTTTCAGCCACTTGTGTCGGTAAATACTCCAGATCAGCAATCGAAGAATGGATATTCTCGATACGGCACTTATCGGATGCGAATATGACTCTTAGTTTCGTCGTCGCATAATACGTCCACGCCTAGTAAAACAGGTTTCGAAATCAATTCATCCGCCACAACTAGAAGGATCGCTTTTATCTTTGTATCGTCAATTTCGATTTTATTTTTTCACTTGGGATAATCGTTGCTCTTCTAAACCCTTTTAAGCATTTTTTTCCTTCTTCCAGCGGTTCAGTATCAATTAGTATTAGATCAGCGAGTGTTCTTTTGATTAGTGAACATTCACTACCACTTCAATCAAAGCTTTGGTTTGAAATACGTTCACAGTAACTTCTTTAGTAATGTTTAACGGTAGGTCATTTTCGATTCTGCGAACAAACTTGGGTGTATTATTTGGACAACTTTCCTTGACTTGACCTGATTCCCGACACTCTTCGCAACGCGGTCGACATTTGGGTTTTGGGCATGCTATTGAGAAATGCCCACGATCGAAACAATTATAGCACGTGGACTTTTCATTAGACTTATTCTTCCCTAACATTTGCTTATTTTCAGTCACGGTAGAATTGGAATGAAATCTAGTTATATTATATCCTTTCTCCAGGTTGTTCGTTGCTGAAGGTCTGACTTAATGGCGAACGAATGGCTACAAGTAATTCGGCTGCGTTATTCAAGTACACGATGGCTGTAGAGTTTTGAAACATACGGTGTCGAACGACGTTTCGAAAATATTTGATGATCGCTTGATCCGACAAATGGCATCCTTGTCCTATTGACAAGATACGATAATAAAACTCCCCTCTCGCCTTCGATTGGTGTCGCGACATATTCATTAATTTAATATGTGTATCAGCTTCGTTTTCGGCCGACGGAAAATCTCGAATTAGCTGCTGGGGAAAATGCGACCAATCGACAAATACAAAATCGAACCCTTCGTTCCAGATTTTGACATGTCCTTTTAGCTTTGCCTGTACCGCAAACATCAGTAATTTTTCATCCCAGTTATAAATTTTCAACAATTTATTAATCCTTGATACGAATTTAATAGATGCTAAGAACGCCTCCGCTATTGGGTTGAACTCAGGAAATATGTCAATATTGTCTCTAATTTGATGAGAATTTGAATTCGATCGACTTGAATTATTAATTCCATTTTGATTTTAAACCGCAGTTTGATCACGTACAATATGATTCGCCGGTACTGTATTTACTTGCGGTATATTTTCTTACTTTATTCTAACGGTGGTTACACACACAAATAATGGCACACGCTGGAATAAACGCCATAAACAGCATAGATACAGCTTAGCGATAACGGTTCAACGGTTGCGACAGCAAAACGGGTAACGAATAAAAGCTATACACGGCAAGAACACTTCTTTTTGTATACGGCAAAGGGCGACCGAGTAACGGCAGCAGTTGAGCAAATTATTATACACACAGTGAACGGTAGATAGATTCCTATCTCACTTCTGAATACTGTCACGTGTGTAATAAATAAACGGTAGTAAAGGGTAAAATAAAGAGGCCCTTCACTCAAGAAACTTTATTAAACTATAGCTGCGTTCTTTTGGCAGCAGAGTACAGAGTTGTCATACATTAACTGGGTTAAATTAACTCGGTTATTTAACCGAGTTAAAAAGCTTACTAGATTATTTAAATCTTCTACGAGAAAATAGATGGCGTTTATTGAAAGTTTTTATGTTTAAAAATTGATTTTGCTCATCATAGAAATTAATGCCCACTAATGTGGGCAGAACTGACACTAAGATAAATTTCAAGTTAATTACGGTCTTTACTTATCTCGGGTTGGCTTAAAAAGAGGAAAAGAGAAGAAGAAGAATTAGCTATGTACTCCATGGATTCCAACCGTTCTTTTGAGCTTTTATAACTCTGTTGCCCAAAAGAACACAGCTTATAAAGCACTGTGTAGTGTATCGGTCGAAAACTACTCAACTATTGACTAACTAGGAAACGATCGTCTGCTCAACTTCATCATGCACTGTCGTCTGTTGTTAGGGTTGCCACCTCTGTATGACAGTATCATGAATATTTTTATGCGTTACAAACGTTTGCTCAAAGATATAATCAAGATATAAAAATTGCCAGTAATTATTTTGTTTATTATTAGGATTGTGAGCTCAGGTTAATAGGGGTGATTTTTTTTGTGGCAACATTAATAATTTTTAAATTTATATATTCTATGTAATCCTATAGATCGGTAATATTTTTTATTTATATAAAACTTATACCCACCTTTATGTCGCAGTCAGATAGATAATCTAAAATATGACTCCCCAATCCATGTGTAAGAAATTTTCGTAAAGATATGATAGCTGTGATGTCGCTGGGCGCTGCTATAATCAACTGAAAAAGATATGTGTTTGTTACAAATTAAATATCAAGTATATATTACATTCTTGATTCTGGAAACAGCTTTTATGACTACTAAAATCAAATCAACAACGTAACATATAACACCACTGATGCTTTAATATAATTGGACGGATGGACAGCATTTCAATTGAAAATAATTTTTAGACAATGGACGAAATCCGTAAGGTTTTTATGTAAAATCAATAATTATAAATAATATGGGTACATAATAATTATATATATAAGGGATACTTGCCCCCTTCCTCTCTTCCCCTCTCTGATGTACCATATAAAGCTTGCTTTTCACGGTATACGGTATATTCAGATCACCGCAATCAACCGTTATACATATTTGCAAATGTGCTAATATTTTTGCATGTACTTATAGTATACACAGTACTCTCTACACTGATATCCCACACGTCTACACTACCACATCAGAAAGTGGTAAAAATTTTAACCGATAATTTTTCGAAAATTTTCGAAAATTCAAGTAGCAGAAAAAAAAACATATCAAAGTTATAAGCAAATCTAACAAAAATTTCTTAAACTTTTAAGAAAACTTTGAAGAACCCTATATTCCAATTTAAATCGATGATCCCCTATTTTTTTACAGATTACAAAAGAGTATGTATACAAATATCTAATTCCAGTATATCACCACCTCTCTCCAGTTTGCCGTTCAAAAGTTGTATAGTTGTAAATGAGTATCGCCATATAACCAAAGTCCTTAAAGCAAATAACCTTTACCAGGCAGCCTGAAAATGTTATTTAAAAAACGTTATCAAACTGCTTTACACAGTTATAAACTTCAATTTGTATGGCAAGTACCTGACAGGATAAACTTTGAAAAATTATCCGTCATATATCCCTTTTCATCCCCGCATGAGATTCCGTCTTTCGTAAGATAACACAAAAAAGAATAAAAACACATGCCGTGTTGGCTTTTCGAGACACTCAAGAATAAAGGATAAAGACATCCTTAGATATCCTATTTTTACGGTGATGCCAAAGCTCAGGGGATACCCTATGATGCTAAGCACAGCCTTGGCAGGAAGGAAAATGAGGATATGGAATAAGAGTAGTTCTTTGAGTCATTTTGCAGTTCAGATGTCCAAATTTTTGAAGACGCAAAAGATAAATATATAAAGCAATACATCTATTTTTCTCCTTATATTTAATGGAAAAAATTTTAGTTCAGTTCCAGATCTCGAGTTTAAGGGAGAGAGTTATATTTTGAAACGCTCCGTCAATTTATATTATGTATATTATGAAATCTGTGGGTGGAGCTCTGCAGAATTGCTATACTGTACGCATGCTATCGAATTCAGCTAAATGCACGACAGTTTACTCGGATAACAGTGGTTGAGGCAATCCTACTGAAGAAAATCTAACCTAGAAAGCCACTGGAATGATGCATTGTAAAATTTTATATTTTCAGGTCGAAAATAGTTCCCAAACCTTCCACCCTACTGAAACTTCCTTCAATAGCTCGCTAGCAAATGACAGATAACTGCACGATTTTCACGTCACACTATACGCGTACTGCGCCAAACTGCACTTGAACGGACGACGCCACTGACGTTTTATTATAAATGGATGGAGTGTCTAATTTAAAATTTGAAACAATTTTTGGGCAGTGGATAAAACCTATTTACCACGTACATATTTTACGTAAAATCGATAAAAGCATTTAATTACGTCAATTATCAATAGAAATATATTTTAAAAAATTTGGTACGCAATATAACATAGTAAAACCGTTCAAAGAAGACGTTAACTCAGAAAAATGGGTTTCCCTTGCCTGCAAAATATCAAGTAAATTTTTGAGGACGCAAAGGACAGATATATAAAACAATACATCTATCTATTTTCCACCTTATGTTTAACACGTTAAATGCCACACCGGTCCCTGGGGACCGGCACTTAAAAGCTCTCTCCGGATAAATGCATTTTACCAAGTAATTCTGTCACGAAAGCTTTTATACTAATTGGGGCACTCAACGTGTTAACGGAAAAAATTTTAGTTCAGTTCAAGATTTTGAGTTTAAGGCAGAGAGTTATATTTTGAAACAATTTTGGAATCAATATCTAGTATGCGTTTGGTCGGAAACGCTCCGTCTATTTATATTATGTCGTCTATGAACGATGCGAACAACCTTCTTATTGATATATAAGTGCATAGCACACTACAAACATGACGCGCGAAAAATATGCAAACTAAAAATTAGAAAATTTGTAACATTTACACCCAGCAACTGTTTTCAGAATCAAGAGGGTATATTTGCAATAGATATATACAGGTTAATGTAACAACATATAAAATGAAATTAACGTTAAATTAAACTTTAAGATACAAACCTGAGAAATACTGCAGTTTTCATCATTTATTTTAGCTTTGTTCCCTAGAAACTGCGAAATTAAAAGATTCTTATCTGATTCTTCAACATTTCCTGTACATCCTTCCAGGTTCTCCGAAAAACCATTTTCTATTGCTTCACTGATGATCCCATACACAAGTTTAAGCATATAACTACATATGCAGGATGGGATGTCTTTTAAGAAGCTACATTATATAAGAAAAAAAATTACATTATATAAAAATGGAAAGTAAGCAAACATGGAATGCCATTCAAAAAGGTTAATTATAATATTTGGTGACTATTTCAGAAAATCGACTCTTCATACTCCAACTACTCAATAACATAGAGCAGCTAAAAAATTAGAAGTTGGTACTATGCGCGCCAATTTCGTTGGCATTTCACTCAGCACCAAACCATAAACTAAACTCGGATTATAAAAAATTCATGTTATAGAGAAATAGAACTTCAGATTTATTATTCAATGAAAATATAAATTTATTTCTTGGGATACAAAAAGTAAATGAAGAATTTTCTATAATTGCAACCGAAATTTTTTCATAAAATGCATTTTACATTTAACATTAGCGATAAATATATAGGGAGTATTCATGCTTTGATTTGTTCTGTAGTGTGTTATTGTATTTGGTGTAAACTTGTATAACAACCTAAGATTTTGAAAATTTTACACCGAATACAACAATATACTACAAAATTCACCAAAACACGAATTCTCCCATAATTCTTCAAGCTTATTGGGGTTATGCTTAGAGCGACTGACTCTTTGTTTTATGTTAAAACTGTTGCGTTCCTATAACAAAATAGGAAATCCGATTGGCTTCAACATTTTCCAAAGCATTTATCTTTTGTCATTTGTCTATTAAGTGCAAAATTTTTTAATTTTCGAACAATTTGCAGTGCAGGAATGTTAGAATATCACAATAGAATGACAGACTTATATCTTGTACAATTTGATATGTTAGACAGAGATTGAATACCAGTAAAAATTACGATTTCGGTTTTTAGATACCGGATTTTCAAAAATTTTCCGATTTCGATTACTCAAATCGAAACCGGTTTTTTCGGTTCCAACTACCGAAACCGAAAAACCCAAAAGGAACCAATACCGGTATTATGGAAAAAATTAAATTTTGTCCTTCTGGTTTTAAGCAAAGGTGGTATTCAGAGAAAGTAAGTTTTTTCAAATCAGAAGTTCGAAAATATAATCATTTTTCACTTCCAAAACAGGGAATGTCCTTCTCAGGATGCCCGGTGAGGTGGTGTTGAAAAGTGGAATTCAAAGACAACGAACTGATGTCTCGAGAACTAGATAAAATAACAGTACGCGTGTGGTCTCAAATGAAAGGAGGACCTCTACACGATATTGTAATAAAATATAGTAGTTACAGGGCGAGTGGATGTTCAAAAATCTAATTGAAAGGTGAAAGGGGTGATATCTTGGAAACTAGACTGGATATCATTATGTGTTTGATCTCAAAAGAAAGGGAGATGCATTCCTTATGCGGTAGCATAATAAAATGTTGTAAGTGCAGGGCGACGGGGTGTTCAAAAATTAAATTCTAATAAAAATTAAAATTTTTTATGTAAAAAATTCGAAGAACCTGTCTACTGAATGTGAAAAATCAAAGCTATCATAATTAACATGAACCAATAGTAGTTCATCTATCCGATTTACAAAATCCTATAAAGAAAACGTACATTGGTAGCATCTGATAGCGTTCTCTTTTTGCTTGTGTTAGCTAGGTTGTGTTAGGGCGAAACAAAAACAGTCAGCTCGTGGAGTTTTGCCGTTTTGAAAAAAGGTGATGTGTTTAAAAAAAAAAAGTAATTTGGAAAATAAGTTTTGGCTTTTTGAAAGTAAGAAAAGTAGTCATCTTAAAAATTAAAGAAATAGAGATAATCTAACAGTTGAGTTCCAATAAATTTGAACCGAGAAAAAAAAACAAGAAAAAAACTGAAGCGTAAAACTCGCGTCTGGTAGCGGTAATATCTTCTATACCAAGATATAGATTTTTAATAACTCCTCACAAGGACATCACAGAATGACGAATAGAGACTTTATTTGTGGCTTTCCTTACTTGTCCCGATCGGTTGTATCGTTGAAACGTTATTCAAGGTCAGAGTTGAAAAATGTGAATTTTTTTTCATGTGAATATTTTAGTCAAAATATACCTATAAGGCACTTGAAAATTTTTCTTGCTTAGTTGACACAAAAAAAAAGTTTTAGAGCTTTTGAAGTTTTGTAAATGAATTGAAAGCGCACATCTAATTTTTATAGGGGTAGTTATTTCATTGATCAAATTAAAATATTTGAAATTTTGTTTCCGAACATCTTACCAAATTTAAAACTGAAACGAAAGCCCAATAAACACAGGAATGTAAATTAGACAACGGGTGCGCAGAACAGTGTAACTTTTTCGTGGCACCAGCTATAGCTATCTCTCAGTCTTTGTAAGGCATGTTATGCGAGGAAATATATGAAAATTTAAGAAATTAACTATAGTAAATATACTGGGGAATGTAACGCGGGTTTGCTAAATACTGTTGAGTCCACTGTTCTTGAGACAATCGTAACAAGGAAAATTATTAATTAAAATGGTCGACACGAAATAGTTTTACGCCAGTAGAAGAAAACATAAAGTGCCTTCCCTGGGTGAACAAAAGGAAGATTATTATATCGTCTCTTAAAAAAAATATAGCCCCTTCACAAAAAAATCGTTGTCAAACAGATAGATCGTCATGGAGAATTATTTCAACATTTTCGCAAAAAACTTCTCAGAAATATCGGAAAAAAAAAGAATATTTGTTGATCTGTAAAACAGCAATCGACGCCATCTAATGAAGATAAATTGAATCGGAACGAGGGAGGATCATTTAAATCGATTGGTTTAGCTTATAAAAAGCGATACTACTGGAAGTTGATAGAGGACATGAGGAGATGGGAGATTTGGCACCAGCTATAGCAATCTCCCAGCCCTCGTAAGCCATCTTGTCTTAGGAAATATATGAAAGTTTAAAAAATTAACTACAGTAAAAATCCAAAAAGAATTTATATGGATTTTAGAGAAAGCTTTACCTTTGTGAATGCGGTATGCTGAATACTATTGAGGAGATGAAAAGTGATTCTAACAAAACATCTCAGAAATGGAAATGTTTTCAAGGAAAATTAAATCAAATTAGACATTGAGAAGAGAAATTGTAAAAATTATTTGTAAAAGGTAATCTAATGCAATTTGCACATAAATATTAAAATTTGTCTTTTTGAATTACAAATAATAACCTTTTTTATTGGGTGGTATAGAAATTCTTTTTGACGTGTTCCATAAAAGTCAATAAGTCATTTCTGTAGCAAAAAAGAACTATTATTATATTTTATTGACTAGTTCAAATCTGTTTTAGATAATTGATTATAACTCTATTTCGATGTTTGTTTTTTAACACTTATTATACTTTTAAAAATTTTATTAAATTCTCGAAGAGGTAAAATATATATATATACATATTTCTTAATTGCAATTCTTGCGTTCATCACGAACTTGACATACACTAGCTAGAAAAAGTCGGCGTACACTCAGTAATGTGAAACTACTTTTTAGGGAAATTCAAGCTAATTGTGGATTTTATAATGAAATTTATTTTCTATATATTCTTTGTATATTTGCAGTTTAGGTGTTCGAATTCCTGATCAACTGCAACAGTGAATAATTATCACTGTTACCTCTCACAATTCATAAAGGAGAAGGCGACTCTTCGACTGATCTCTTGGCATTTCATGAACTCTTACTGAGACCAGATAAGCAATCCTCAGCAGCGCTGTGATCATTTTCATCACCATCATTTTTTGGCTCTTTACCGTGATTGCAGAGAAGACTACAACGCTTGGACACCTAATCAGCCGCCCGGTCACTTCACTTGCTCAGTACCAGCCCGTTGAGTTAGATCCACCATTCTGGAAGCGAATTGATAATAAAGTGCAGTGCAATTCCCAAATCATTAGTTTTGGTTTTTTCCTTATTTTCCACACGCCCCACAGTGATTTGATTCCCAAACCCTCCCGGATTTTCAACATTGGTCCTTCGAGCCGGATAATTCCCAGCATTATTCTGGTGAGTAAGATTCTGCACAATTATTCTTTGGGATTTATTGCATTGTTTGCATAGCTCGTGCTGCAATTTATTTCATGATTCTAAGGTGTAATCTCACGCATTTCGGTCAAATTCGCGTTAATT
>QYTT01095550.1:21666-39281 GCA_006980735.1 Dasypogon diadema
ATACAAGGGTCTGCAGTATTTTAATAGTCTGCCAGATGAAGTAAAAAGTGAAGAAAGAATTGTTGTATTTAAGAAAAAATTAATTGAATTTATTAAACAGAATGTCCAGTAGATGGAATTATAATTGTAATTGTAATTGTAAAAGTCTTTCTGAACTAATACAATAAATTAAATTAAATACGTGACAAAAAATCATAAGAGGTTTTGCTTTTAATATCTGTCAATGTATAATGTTCCCGAGAGATACGAAATGAAATGAAAGTGGTGTTTGTTAGAAAACTTTTGACGAGGTCAGCACGTGGCGAGAAAAAACCAGAACTTGTAGATTTTTCAAGTGAAAAAAGAGGAACACAAATTAAACCGCAAACATATCGTTTGAATAATTAGGCCCGAAGGTTGGTGATACCCCGCGAGAACAATAAATGTGGTGAAAGTGAACTTGCTGGTCGTACATAACCTATAGCCCAAAGCTGCAGAATATTTTGGAGAACTCTTCAAGTGAAACTGCTGTGTTTATACGCGAACTTATATTGGATATAATCAGCATAAATGCGAAAATATGGATATTTTTATATAACCCCTGGCGTTTAGTGGAAACACTTAGCCATTAACCCGGGTGTGGCTGTCTAGAGTCCCTTATGCTAGAAATTCGGAGCCACCCTAGACTACAAAAAAAAAACAATCTACTACCAAGGCTTTTGTGGACATTCTTGTGTGAGAGATCCAATGAAAACAGGACATTTCGTACTCGTTCTTTTAAAAGTATCTGCTTAGTATCTTTTCCTATTTTATAGCGATTAGATAGGGGAACTTTGATAGTAGGGTATTCATTGTCTTATCGTTAAGTACAAAAACACAGGGATTTTCTACGATTTGGTAATAAGTGTAATGCAAAACAGAAATTGAACTGAAAGACAAATCCACTGGTGATAAACAGGCTGAGAAGTGCAGAGAGAACTAAAAGAACAAAAAGCCTTGTTTAATGGGGGATATATTTGTGGTCCTTGGGTAGTAGCAATTGTGTTGGGTGGATTGAAACCGAACAGGACGATGCCCCGGAGGAATAACAGCTGGCTGCAAGATTTGGCGAACCGCCTTCAGATGATGAGGAATGACTTTCTGCTATTATGAAGGAGCAACTCCACTAATATTCATTCATTAATTTATTATTTCTTTGCTATATTATTAGATATACCTCATAAGATCAATTGAGTACTATACTCTGGCCCAGCATTTATAACTTTTTGTGTATTCCTTTCTGAGGTTAGTGAGTAGAATTTTTTTGCAATTTTGTAACTGGTTGATCCGATTTGAAGATTATAAAAAGTGTTAGGCAGTGGGGGTCCCGTGTAACTACTTGTTCACAGGATTTTATCGTATTTGATATGGCCCTCGCCGGGGACGTAGTGGGATGCGCATCATAATCCACGGCTTCGTGTTGGGGATCAGCTTAAATAGTGTCCAACTTTAGGCTACCCCCGATTGCCTCAATCTTCTCTAGATATGCTATAATTTTTTCTCTTTTTTTTGTGTTCGGATTACTATAATTACAGGATTTTGATCTGCATGGGTACTTGTGCTTAGGCTTGCGATATTATTGCCGTATAATGGAAATTCTCATATTACCCCTTTTCTTATTCAAATTAGTGAACTCGTGTTAACAGCAGTTAATGTTCCTTAGTATCAAAAACAAGGAAAAACTTTTTACCTAAGTTCGTAGAGTAAGTCAGATGAGTACTTAGTTCAGAGTGTTGTCTTTTCATTAGGTTGGTAAAGATATTTTTTTATTCTTGGAATTTTGTATTAAAAAGGAAATCGAAACATGGTACCGAAGTTTAGCGCAATAAATTCCCTCTAGCTCAACTGACATAGGAATTTGTCGAAATATTAAAGCATGTTAATGGAAAGAACAACCTTTTTGTTTTCTCCTCCTCTCTCGTTCTCTTCCGACAGAGAGGCTAAATCGTTGCGTAAGCCTCCCCTTTTGATTAGTTGAAGGTCTCTGCCTTTTCTCTTCTCTCTCTCCCTTCAGGTATTTTTAGGGAGTCCTGATGACGAAGTCGTCACCACCAGGCTTCCGCCAATGCACGCAGGTAGGAGAGCATGGACCGCAGCCACCCGGTCCTTTCCTTTTTGTTTTATTTTTCCTCTTCTTCATTTTTATTCTACCACTATCCTTTCCTACCTCCCCCACCATCTTTTCCTTCTTCATTTTTAAACCGGCATGAAATGTTTTTGTTCATGTTGCGCGGATAACGTCAGACCCGCCCCATTCTCTCCACATTTCGATAGCCCACAAACATTCCAGGTCGGCTGAAGGTGCCACCCGGGGCTTCGCTGCAAGACTTCACGTCCGCTTCAGCACCCCTAAGCAAAGTGCACATCAACATATTATACCAAAGGTGAAAATATCCTGAAAGGAACGAATAATTTTGTAATTAGGAATAGAGTACTGCGGGTCCACCCGTTGGAAAGCGGCAAGTCAAGCGCATTTCATATGAATCCGGTAATGCCCTTGTAAGAAATTATAAGGATTTTATGGAATCAAAGGGCATAAAATCTTTGGGTGCCATTTGGACAGGGCTAGAGTGATTTTATGAGGGGAGGGGCGATCTCCGAACAAACGAATCGATCGATACACCGCATATCGACTAATTACCAGACACTATAGTAGTAATAATGTGATTGCTTTGGTAGTAATAGAAAGGAACGAAAGTAGTTTATATTAAAAGGTATTACATAGTTCTCAGGGACTTCAGAACACACAGAATTAACGAATCGGTACTGGCTAAATTCAAGCATCGGAATTAGTAAATTGTTTCGTTCCATTACGCAGTACAGGTACTGGTACTTAAAATTTTACAGCTCTGAATAGAAGTGTATACATAACAACTGCAAAGCCAATTACATATAATCAACTTTTAGAATTAATTCCAATTGCTTTTCAGGTTAAATTTGCCAATTCTTAAACATGGCTTATTGTTAGTAATACAATATTTAAGCCAGGCAGATGACGAGGGTGTTTGCTGGATTTTGTTTTCCCTTTTCTTAAATACCAGAATTGATTTAGAATAGAAATTACAATGTGAATTGTAGTTTTGTTAGTAAAATTATATCGAGATGGAAACGAACATTATTTTATTATTGTTCAGTTTTTAATTTATGGGAAGTTTGCGCCTTCTAAAAAAAACACCCAAGATAGCAATTAGATAAACAAATTTAGCATTTAGTAGTAAATTCGTTCGCCATTTCAAGGTTCTTCACTTGTGCACTCATAATAATGTGAATTAGATCTGAACCTCAAACTATATATAATATAATTAATGTTTAACTAAACATTTTGAAAAACTTGCATAGTAATTTCATTCTGTAACGAATTTACATATTTCCCCCACGGTGATAGGCATAACTGCGCTGTATTTTCTTATACCGAAAACATAAAAATAATCTTTGAAAATGTTCTTCAAAAATGTTACTTCGGAATTCTAGTAAACTTGTATTGTATTACCCTTTCGATCCTACTGAATAAAAGTCCTTAACCACTAATCTATGCACAGTGAAATAATTAACCAGCTGATCTCATAAAAAACAAAACACAAAAGCCATTGCCTTCTTCTTCTTTTTATAACACGTCTGGCTGTCAACCCTAAAATCCAGAAAACGCTTGAGAAATAAAGTGAGAATAAAGGCCGTGACAGGTGACACTTAAATGCAGAGGCAGAACAGAAAGCAGAATCTCCAGCTACATCAGTTATGAATCAAACACTAGTTCTATTATTCTCACTTGTCGTATAACATTTTATTAACTTTTACGAATTCTATTATTTTTTCAATTGGCCTGCAAAATAGTTAATACTACGGTGAGCCAAGTGGCGTCTATAACTGTTTTGTGTAACGGGACTTTCGCTGTGCGTTAGTCTCAATAAAAGATAAAGCAGTCTTCATCCCACCCTCTAAGAAGAGGAAGACAACACTGTAATTGCAATTTGAATAAAAGGAATGTAAATAATTACAAAATATGGTAGAAAGTGAAGAAAATACGTTTTTAACAAGACTGCCTTGTGAAGACAACTCTGGGCACATAATCTTATATACAAAGTGGAGTACAGAAAGTGTTCATTTCCAAATACTGGACCTTACAGCGGCCGGAAACAACGAGTGGTGTGGGGATCTGCTTATTGAAGATTTGAAAATATCCGCAACGGAATTATCTATACCGTTCGATGACTTTTTTGCTGAAACTAAACAGGCGCTCTGCAATCCGGACGGACTGAGTTCTTTCAGCTATAGCATTGAAGGCGGTAAATTTGTGTGGCGGAAAAAGGGCAAGTTCAAAGTAGTTTATGGCGAAGTGCACTTGATGGCCACGCAAAATTTAAAGGATCGTTTGATTCTAGACTCAATAAGTCTTATTGATAATTTAAGGAAAAGTTGTCGAAATCTTTCTTTTGAATTCCAACAGCAGACTGTCGAATTTGAAACGTATACAGAGTCATACAAAAAGTGTGTAGATGAGAAGAATTCACTAGAAAAGAATTTGTTGACCAAATTTTGTGCTCTTCTTAATTCGAAGAAAGATAAAATTGCTGAGTTACAGCAGCTTCTGATAGAAAAGAACCAAAGGCATCATGTGGAAAGAAATGAGAACTCGACTCGAGAAAACTCGGATCAGTTTGAAGACAACCTTATCAGTCAAAAAGATAGTAACTCGAAAAGAAAAGGTTTATTACTTCCCAAGAGGAGAAAAGTTGTAGATGAAGCAGCCAGAACGGTCAGCGAGGAAAGTGAGGAACGAAGCAAGCCTAGTTGCAGTGCTATAAGTAAAAATGCAGAAACAAATGATTTTGACAATATATTTAATGATTTATGAGAAAATATATATCTTAATGCATTTTCAAATGGTACGGTTTGTTCCTGTCAAGGTTTAGATTTATTTTTTTGCATATGTTTAAAGAGCGTCAGAAAGTATCCATGACAAAATCCAGGCTCAAGTAATTACCAACTCCAAATAATGAAAGTAGCTATTTGTTCAGAAATAATGATCCAGCTAAACACAAAGCAGTAAATATGCATTTATTTTAATTTATAAAAAAGATACAAACATTTCTTTTGGAAGTCAGATAAATATAAAAGTACTTATTCAGGTCTATTATGAATCCGTGAGGAACGGAGACGAGGAAGCTTTTATAAGTTTGCTTTCCTCATACAAACATAACAGTGTATTGGCAATTTGGTGTACAGCATATCGACGGCTCCAGGCAAAACTATGCTAACTTGACTCCCTAAAAGGGGAGAGGCATGCGATCCCTCTAACTACAGACCAAAAGCTATCACTTCAATTCTGGCAATGGCTTTTGAAATTCTTAACAATGCACAATTCATAAAATATCTTGAGACAAACGGCCTAATCCATGATAGCCAATATGGCTTTCGCTTCGGACGCTCTGTTGGAAATTTAATGACATTTCTCACCGAGCGTTGGCACCACTACCTCCACTTTCTTTCTGCTCTTCATTAATGATTTTCTATCTCCTACACCCAATCCAATTTATAGTTTTGCAGATGACAGGTATCCCTGATTTCGCGTACTCGTTAGAATCAGTGGTTGACTCCCGCGACATTGCAACTGATATTAATAACAATGACATTATTAAAATCCTCGCTTGGGGTAGGACAAATCGCGTCGAGTTTAATGCATCCAAAACCCAAAGCTGTCTGATTTGCTTTAAAAGATCTCCAAACCCTCTCTTCGTCAATGGGGTGAGTAACTCAAACTGTCCTAACTTGAACATCTTAGGAGTCCAGGTATCCAACAATCTCATTTGGAAATACTTTAGCCAATATGACCTAGCGCTCATTTAAAAAGCTCATACCAGATCCAGGCTTGGAGTTAATTCACATATTTTGGCGGAGGCAGGACGTACTGCATCGTCCGCGTTAGACAAAGTTAAAAAAAAGCTTTTAAGTTCATTGGTGATGAGACGATTGCTTCCACAATCGATTCCTTGGAGCATCGACGTAATGTTGCATGCCCAACGCTTTTTTATCACTACTATAATGGACAATGTTCTAATGAAATCTCTAGTTTGATTCCTTGTAATTTTATTTCAATGCGTAACAACTTTGTGACAAGACCTAGCAGAACAGTGAAGTTCCGAAAATCCTTCTTGAGCCGAACCATACTAATGTGGAACAGACTACCATCTTCGGTCTTCCCTGCCGACGTTGTCTAAGCAGAATGTGCACACTCGACCTCCTAATTTCCTTTTATTCCACATACCCATTTTTCTGGCTACCAAGGCACAGGTGTAAACACCTCTGAAACCAGAAAAGCTGCACATACAGCTTGATTACGCGCAGCTTTCGTGTACTACGGTTGCAGCAAAAGTTGCAATGTGTAAACACTTAAAGAGAAGATTGCAGGTGTTGATGAAAATAGTAGTTTGGTTGAAACTGTAACTTTTGTTGCGGTTGCGCGCGTAGTTCTTTTAGAAGTATCTTCAGTTTATTCGATAAGTAGGCCAATTGTAACTTCAAATTTATAGTCACTTTTATTATTTATGGTGATGGATAAGATAAACTGGAGAACAGATAAAATTTCAGATTAATCGAGATTGCAAAGGCGGAAAAATGCTTGTGGAATGTGCTAAGTAGATATTATCATGGCCAAATTATTAAGTTAATTTGTGGCTTCAATACACTCCATATTTGCTATACATTTTTCATCCAACATTTCTTACTGCCATTTTTAAGCAAAATTAATGCTAAATAAGCGACAGCCTGAACCTCAGGATCATCGGAATATATTATTTGATCCTTTTTTATTTGCACTCGCGGGAACATTTCAAAGCTGCAATGTGTAATCGTACCTTAAAGTTGTCGGGTGTGGTCGTCTATTGTTTAGAATGAACTTTGGGATGGTTTTCAATTAGTTTAAAATGAGTCTAGAAGCCACTAATTTCAATGAATAAAGTATTATGGATACGGAACTATAGCCAAATAATTTAAATGGTAACCACTTGACTTCCTTGTGGTGTCAAATAATTCATATTCAAACTTGTTCGTCAATTACGTGAAATGTGGGTAGTTTCGTTTTACTTAAAAATCTGCACTTTTGACGATTTCAACGGATTCATGGCTTGTAATTTAGGAGGTTGTGCTTTATGGAACACGCGTACATCACACTTTGGAACGATGAAGAAATTCGATCAACATCGATTCAAATATATCTTATATATTTTTTAATTATTCAGCCTCATTGTCGTATCTGTTCGAAACGGGAAAAGCTTCTAAATCGTATCTGTTGTTGTAAAGCAACAACAAAAACAAGAAATTCAGAACTTTCCCTGTTGCGAACAGGTATGACGATAACGCCGATTATTTACTGAGTCTAATATTTAAGTAATCATAGATAAAAAGCCATTTTTGGACTGGGAAATAGTCTTCCTATTTTCGAAACCATACCACAATAAGCCTCTTGTTGTTTTTAAATCCTACTACTTTTTTAAAAGTTTTATTATCAAAAGCTTACTAATTCAAATTCTCATTTATAAACCAGCTTTATAAAAAAAATGTTGTCTCACCCACATAAACTTATTTTGTGGATGTCTTTCTCACTAATTATATTTTTGATCAAAACAAAAAAATTATTCTCGTCGACAAACTGCACTGATGCGGCTGATGAGTCGATTTCTCGTCTCGGGAACACTGCCTGTCTATGCATAAGACTTGACCCGAAATTTCCCATATCAATTACGATGTTTCCAAAAGTTATTAATTAATTGAATTAATCAAACGTTGGTCCAAGGAGTTCTCTAACCTTCAAATTACCTAAACATTATGTAACTTGTTTGCTAGGCCACTGCTCAGAGTAGGCATCTCAGATCTGGAATCACTTCTACGCTGTTCACATTGGCTCCATCGAGTCCGCTAAGTGCAACTTTTATTAGAATTGAACGTAAAAACATCTGCCCTGAATGACTCTTTGATCTTTCCACTTTATCACGAACGGTGAAAAATTTTATTCTCAATTGTTGTAATCTAATAAATCCTATTGTATATACGGTAGTTTTTGGTAATATTTCGCATTTTGCATTTAGTTTTTGTTGTGCAAAGACGTTCAACAGCTAAAAGGAAAGTCAATTTCTTAACCGTTTGAGTGCGGAACAAATCTTATGGATATGTCAAAAATGCGAATGTACTTGGGTATATAATTATAAAAAAATAATAATATAGTTAACTTCTTCTTGGTTTCGGAACTCCCCTGTAAATGCCACCATTGGGCACTGAAGGCTCACCCCACTGTCTTCATCGAGAGGGTATAACGCCAAAAAGTAACGTAGTTATCCAATCAATTTGCCTTTATTTCTTGGAAAGCAGTAAGAAAAATATAATTAAAAAATGTTTGCAATTATGATTTGCTGTACAAAGCGCGTGAAGCCCCCTTTTACAAATAGAGCAAATTAGGTTTGATCTCCTAACTCCTCTGTCCTGTTTATTACTGCGCTCTGCACATCGTCTTAAATTTTGTCCTGGTAGCTTTTCAAGAGCAAATTTGTTGCTTGGTGTAGGTTCTATAGGTGCTCTATATATGCATTATTTCTACACGTCAACCATTCTTTTTCGATGTTGTCGATAATGCTCGACATGAACTCAAACCTAGTCAACTTTCTACCCATACAATTTTCTGAGTATATAATATGTATATGCATTTAATACCATTCTTCCAATGATACTGAATGAAACTTTTTTTCCAATATTTCAAAGTTCTCCTTTGGTCCATGTATGTATACAGCATTTTATCAGATTCATCCTACTCTACCCATGAACTTATTGCAATTATGAATCACAGAGGGTTTCACCTTTTTGAATTCCAAAATTCCTTTTTTCTTTTTAACGACTGCGTTGTCTGTTGTGCAGTTTGTTGAAATCGATACGACAAGGTTTCTTTGGGACTTCTTTTCTCTGTATGAGCACATAAGAATTTTGTTATTTTTAAAATATTTAGATTGACCAACGTTTGCAAATCTGTCCCAAAGCAGACATATTTCCTATTTTTTCTAATAGTATATATGTGCGATTTTTTATTGCTAGTTTATTTTCATTTACTAGTTGAACGCTTGTGAAAAAGTTATCAGTGTATAAATGGTATCCTTTATTCAAATAATTTTCTGATTTTAATAATTTTTCAACAACATAGCCCAGTCCATTCCTTTTTTATTTTCGGTTGACTTTGCGCCTCGGTAACAAGAAAATCTTAGACAATATTTTGTCACAGAATCACAAAGCATCCAGAATTTGATGCCTCGTTTGTGATGTTTTTATTTGACGGATACTGTTTGATGCTTGATTGACAATGAGTGCCAACTAATGATTCATCTGTGCTAAATTGTCGATGAGGCACAGATTGCTCGCGAAATACTTTATTAGCATGATTTACCAAGTAGACAAATTTAGCACACGGATCGTAATCTGGGTGCCCTGGTGGTGCTAAAGTTCTATTGTCGATCAGATGGAAAAACTTTAGAATTAATAAAAACATATCCCTAGGAAACATTATTTTTCGAAACCAAGGTATGTTTCTTGATCCTTTTGTCCAATAACGTTTATGGATGGAAATTTAGTAATTAGTTATCTTCGGGGTAAGTTTCAAATAATTCGTCATTACTGCTTTCACTAATAACTCGCAGTTGTAATCTTTTTCTAGGGATAACAATATCACTACCGCTATCATTTTCATAGGCACTGTTATGCACTCTCTCATCACTACTCAATTCTGAGTCCGTTTCGGGCCACATATTTTCAGAGAATACTCTACCGTTATATATGTATAAATTAGAGTTAAAAAAAACACAAATTCTGCAAAAATACTCTTTTCACTTTCGTGAAATCCAGCTAAAAAAACACACCAAACTGAGATAACAAACAGAAGCGTTATCACCCTCTCCCCAATTTCAGCATTAAACAAGAGGAACGCTATCGCGCTTCCCGCAGTTTTGGTACATAACAAGAGGAGCGCTGTCACGCTCCTCGGCACTCAAACGGTTAATGCTGCTGCTGATGACGAGTTAAGAAATTGGCCTTTCTTCATCAAATCAGAAACGTCTGATGTCTTGAATTGTCTCGTAAATTTGAACTGTGATTCGGTTAAAACAAGTGCTTTGATTTTTCCTGTTCTGATTCACTGCAAAAACTGGCGACTTTTATTTTTTCGTAAAAAATTTGCCTTTAAAAAAATTGGATTAAAAAACATTTTGGTTCGCAGTGATATCTTCGAAATAAAAAATATTTTATTCCAATGTAAAACAAAAACTACAAATTTGCCTCAACAAGCAGAGATCCTATTCCAAAGATATGATTTAACTAAAATATATCAGATTCTTATATCGACTGAAAACTAAAAGGACGGGCAATCATTTAAGACTCACGCAAAGAATTCTGCAGCACAACTGTAAATTTTACGGCAAAGCGCAACCTGTCTCTGACTTTCTAGATTACATTACGTGATCGTTTCTAATTTTATAATTTTTCGCATCATTGCTTTAGAATCTAACAGACGATAAAAAGAATATAGGTTTGTTCGCTTCGCCTGTACACTACACTTTTTATACGAAATGCTTAACAAAATGGTCTAAAGGAAGTACAGACTACACGAACAAGTCTCTTTTTTACTACTGCTAAGACCTATTTTTTCTGTTATACCCTGTTCTCGAAGACGTCTGTTACAGAGGCTCGGTCTCTGATGATTTTCCGGTACAAAAATGATTTCAGATTCCTGAAAAGGTGAATTCTGTTGGAGGGGTATGTGGGAAATAGGAAGGACGAGGGAGAATTTCGTAATCTCACTCTAAAAGTTTCTGTACAGCAATTTGTGAAATATGTGGTCTTGCATTATTATCAAATAGGAGATGTTCATGTCTATTGACTAATGCAGGCTGTGTTTCGCGGTTTTGGCGTATAAGGTCTATCTGAAAGCAGTAACGTTTAGCATGAATTATTTCTCCCATTTCAAGGAAGAAATAATGAACCAACAACATACCAACAACAGTTCACCATACTATTACAATAATCTCCTGTCGGTGTAACGAACTTTTAGGGACATGTTTTGAAGCTTGGTTTTTATCGAATCTCAACCGCCACCTTGATTTGTGTAAAGTTTAGACGAAACATAAATTCCCAGCAATTCTTCTGGTTGACAGTTAACCACTAAACGGTCGCCCTAGAGCGTTAAGGCGAAATTCCATTTGTCATATGCCACGCCACGCTACACTATGCAACAACCATAAAAAAATGTGTGAATACCCAATTAAAGCTGAGATTTAATTGTGCAGAGTTCCACTTATTACATGCCATGTCACGCCAGGCGATAACACGTCAACGTGTAAAGAAGTTTGAAGATTCACACATTTTCCAAGACGTGTTATCGCGTGTGCTGGTCAGTTGGTGTTGAAAAATTGACTTTAAAGGTGGATTACAATAAAAAACAATGGAAGAAAAGTTAATAAAACTTGTTCGTGAAAATCTTTCCTCATCATTTCCGAGCTCTTGTATAAGGTGATGGGAACTCTCCTAAAGAATGCCTTTTTTTTAATTGTTTCGTGAACCCAAAACCTATGCCTTCGTTTTTTATTCTTGTACAGTAAATATGCAGCAAATATATTTTCCTCAAGATCATCGCAAAACTCCTCTTCTGAATCAAAATTTCTTTGATATGTATTCATCTTTGCGCGGCTTAAAACAAACTAGAACGAAAATTCACTCTAATCTAAAATTACTACATGGTGCTGCGTGGCGTTGCGTGTAATAAATGGAATCCAATATACCATGCTACGCATACATTCGATACACAATTTTATGTGTGGTGTTGCATGGCGTGTGATAAGTGGAATTCCGTCTTTAGACTGTAATGTACTTATTGCTTGCAGCACAGTGTGAGAAAGATGGATGCTATCCGCCAAGGCATCGATGGGCAGAAAGTAGAGAAAATCGTTCACTGCCTGTGTTAGGAGATGATTAGTCTTTCTGTTATTATTTGGTCGATGCTGTTGGCTTGTTCTGATTCGTTCACTTTTTGACATTTCGCAAACCGCTTCGTGGTTAAGACTGATGTAAATTATATATTATTTTGGCTTTATCAATTTAATTGTAAGAGCTATCAGCTTACTAAAAATAAAAAATTATGTGTTTTATTCCTAAACGCTGTCGTTGACTTGACAAAGTGTTATACAAACTAGTCAAACTCCATGGCCAATATATCTGACGTCACTAACTGTTCAAATAAGACGAAGACTTGGGATTGGAATAGGCCCTAAATATATATAAAATTAAATTTTCTCTAAAAAACGACAAATTTTCTTGCAAATATAATAATAAACTTTCCAAAGATTACAACAAACAATCTCTGATCAAAGAATAGAAATCGAATAAACCAGCGCTTGAATGTTCATATGATACGACCTAATAGTTTAAACTACAATTTCCGAGTAATAAACCTGCTTAATATTTCTCAATTCTCATTTCTACATTAGAACGCACTTTTTTTGTGTGCATCAAAAATTCCTATGAATATTCTTGAAAAGGAAAAGGCTTTCTTTACAATAAAAAAATATATCATATTGATTAAAATGAAGTGCATGAAGTGTGGAATGAATGAAACTGCAATACTCCTTTTTACGAATTTGAATTAAATGCTACACAAAGGGTACAAGAGGAAAATTATCAACTGAGCTGAACTGAACTCTATAAATACACTTTTAATGTTTTGACGGAATAAATACATAGGAACGGCAATTCAAATTATTCCCACAGCAAACAAGTCGAAATTATCGCTTTCACGAATGCTAAGTGAGAAATATCTTTAAGGGAAAACTGCACTTTTATATTCTAAACATTTTCTTGCTAAATTATAACGATGGAAAATGCCATCACAAAAATTGACTTAAATTAATTAGGTGAAAAAAAATATTTAACTACATAGCTCTGAATTACGAAATTACTTTGCACATCACAGAAAAAAAAACATTTATTTCCTTCTACATCAGAGCCTCCACTATATTTTTAGAAAAATTTAAAATATTAAAATCTTAAAAATAAAATGGAATTGAATGCAAATAAAAGAGATTTCCGTTAGATAATACATGTGGTTCTTACGTTTAAATTTTCTATATTCCATTTTTAATAAATTTATTGTATTATAAATCATAAGTGTTTTGCTTTCTCATACTTTATATATATTTACTTTGTTACCATTTATGTGTTTTATAAATTATTTTCTTCATAGGAAACAGATAAAAATGCTTTTATCTGCTCTCACTGCAAACTCATTGTTCTCGAGAACAACATTTTAAAAATCTAGAGAAGATGCATTGAGTTTCTGTTGTATTCACAAAAAGAACAGAATATATAAAACGAACCGGCTGAAATTAGACACAGATCTTTTATTTTGCAGTTGTTATGTCCCTTAAAAATTTTCTTATATTTGTGTATTTGTTATGTGGTGTGTGTAATTTTCTTTTAAGTAAAATATTTCTTAATCTTTCGAAAGTTTTGTTTTTGGATTCCTTTGAAATATCTTGCATTTCTTTAATCGAAGCGCAAAGTGTTAAATGTAGTTTTTTTTACATTCAGCAACAACCAGACTTAGTGCTTTCGACGGGACGACCTTGTTCAATCTTAACTTTGCTTGCAGTTTCTGTAGCACTTGATGGCGGCCCCACACGATTTTTGATTTCGGCAGCCATTGTCATGAATGCTTGCTCGACATTTGTTGCGTTTTTGGCGGACGTCTCAAGGAATGGAATGCCCAATTGATTTGCGTATTCCTTCAAGAACATAAAAAATTTTATAACAGTTCCATTTCCATTTGTGAATAAATTACCATGGCTGTAGTGTGTTCAACAACCTTCTTCGTCGTTAAATCGCATTTATTTCCTACAAGTAATTTATTTACGTTTTCACATGCATAACGTTCAATTTCTTCCAGCCACTGCTTAACATTGTTGAAAGATTCTTGATCTGTGCAATCATATACGACTATGATACCGTGAGCTCCGCGATAATATGACGACGTTATTGTACGGAAACGTTCCTGTCCTGCTGTATCCCACTGAAGGAAATACATACAATATATACAAAAAAAACCTTTCAAAAATAATAATATCCACTCACAATTTGTAATTTGATGGTCTTTCCGTCTAATTCGATGGTCCTAATTTTCTACAAAGTTGGCAAATATTTAATATACTGGAAAATAAAGAAGAAAAGTAAATATTACTTACAAAGTCTACTCCAATTGTACTGATGTAGCTCTCTGTATATGTATCATCCTGCAAGTGAAAATAAAGTATGTTTTACATTCTTTAAATCATCAGTAGAAGGCATTGCATTAATCTATTTAGCTCCTCACCAAAAACAGAAACAATGGACTACATTCAAATGTTTTTATAATTAAAGGCGTAAACAAATTACTGTAAGTACGGAAACAAACTGGGGAAAACAAAAACCTGTTACAGAACGGTTCAGGAATAACAAAATTTAGCCGAGATCTAGAAAATATAAAGCGGATAATAATAAAGTCATTGGGATTTGAATGTTAGTTTTTAATTCAAAAATAATGAAAGGTGAAAAGGTCTAGTTTGTTTGTTGAGACGCATTTAGGACCAGATCCAGCATGACGGTTTAGGGTTTATAGCGAATGAGTCTAATAACAAAGTTAATGGTGCTTTTGCTACAGGAAAATTAAGGGTCTGCGAGGTAGATACGTGATGGAAAACTATAAAAAAAAGTACCTGCGGATACCGATTGTGAGCGAATCACAAAATTACATTTGCTTCCGGAGAAAATAGAGAACATTATCAGATACTTGATAACAAATGTAGTCGAAACATCAAATTTACTGATGAATAAAGCAACCACATATTAGACGATATAAAAAGAACGCATATGTAGAAGGAGCAGATAATAGAAATAAAAGAAGAGTGGTTAACGGAAAGATGCTAAATCTTTCTTTGCAGTCCTAAAGAAGGTCTAATATGGTCAGTAATAAAACTGGGAGAGCTGATATCTAATATCCAGAATATGCTCTCAATGAATGGTCAACGCACTCCAAAGTTTCAAGTTTTCTTCTTTTTCTAATAGTGGTTTGGAATTGTGTAATGCCATTCTTGAGCCGCGTTCATTGGTATTGTGTGCTTGGGAAGGATTTTCTACATTTTTTCCACCCAAAGCCCCATTTTTTGAAAATGTAAATGAATAAAAAAAAAAACATGCTTAATTCCGGAAAACTTGCAGCACAAAGCCACCTCAAATATTAACGAATTTTAATATCGTCTTGGAAATTTTAATAAGAATAATGAACTTAAGGGCGGCCTCCAAAAGTTCTTAATCACGAGGAGTTTAAAGATATTGGCGGAAGAAATGAGTGCAAAGTTAATTGTATTCACTACAACATTTTGAAAAAACTTCACGACCTATAAACACGTCACATGCAAATGCAATCTTTATTAGTTATTCGAAATAACAATGAACATTCTTGGAATGTATCGTTACTTTCGGTAAAAAATAGATTGTTCATATTACATAACTACAATCTATCCTGGAAATGGTTAGATGGCCTGTGAAAATAATTGTGCGCTTTTCATGTCTCCTAAAAAAATTATTCACCAAAGGTCAGCGAAAAACATACATAGGCCTTTTAATCAATAAGTTCTTCTTCAACGTAAGTTCTAAAACTTAATATAAAAATATTTTAATTTATCTCTGATTCAATCTGTAAGAAATTATTCAATCTTTTAGCAATAATACAATTCATTCCGATCATCATAAGCACAACAGCTATCAAGATGTGTAATAAAATATCGGAATAATCTGTAATCTATTATACTATTCCATCACCCGAAACATGAGTTAAATTTATCTTATAACAGTATAAGTTGGCGTTGATGGATCACTGGAATTTTTTGGTGTAATATTATTATACCGGTAAACAACGCAGGTAGAAAAGCAAACACCAGGATGCCTAAGGTTGTCTTACAAGAGAGTCTGGAAGCTTAATGGCATAAAGTGCCTTTAGACGATGAGAGTAAAATCTTATATATAAGTTAACCTATAACATACGGCCGGATTTAAAATCAAACTGAGGGCTTTAAATTGTAGATATTCGCTTAAAATATTATAATTCCCGTCCAGTTTATCGCAGAAACGTTTGTCATACAAAACTGTCTGAAAGATATCTTTTTTATGTACACAAAAAGCCCGATAATTAAAAGATGTATACACGAGCAAGTTAACCACAGCGGTGCCCGTTACTTTTTTTTATAATTTCAATAGAAAATAGAACGAATTTAGTTCTTAGAGAGCAATTTTAAAAATATTCTTCTATTTTTATTGCATTGTTTTATTTAGGTTATAAATTTTGTCTTGGTCAAGTGTTTTAATCAATTTTTGACCCACATTTACCGAACCTGCTTTCTAGAAACTCAACAAACACGCGTAATTTCAATGAAAACAAAATAGTTTGAGTTTAAGGCAAGCGTGGCGCAGGATTTCTACTGGGCGCCCCCTAAAAAGCCGATTTTCCAATAACAATACAATATTTTCAGGTCAAAGCAAGTGGAATTGTCATGGGGTGTGCACGACCACGACCGAAGTTCCCGTATCTCATTTTGTCTTACCTTGCGGTACGTAAAACACAAATGACAACCACTGGTCAACCTTAACGGTTAACTTTCTTGCCAATCTAAAGAAGACTTGGTTTTCCGTGTAGCCAGTTGGTTAAAATTGAAAATGTTTACTCTACAATATAGAAAAGTACTTGGGGTATCACGGATTAGGGCGGCAATGTTTCAAGGGCTTATGTTGAAAACATTGTATCTCACAAGAAATATTTTTGAAAAATTTTATCCTAGAGTGATGTAATTTTTATTAGTCTTTTATGAAGTAAAAAAAAATTCAACCAAAAATGTGGGACAGAGGATTTTCGCCATAAGTCCTTTATATGTTAGTGAAGCAGTCAATATAAGGTCTGTTTAATGAGGCAAACTGGATTTTTCCAGGAGACCTCGGTCCACTTTCTGTGTTCAATAACGCTTCGAAATGGACCGAAATGGACCGAAGTGTCCCAAGAATGTGTTCATTGACGGCTGCCAGATTTAGTCTCGGTCAGTCTCGGTCAACTTTTCCTGCCCAAGCTCTAGACTTAAGGCAAACTCAGGAGAAGTGTCATTCGTGGAAGTGACAGCCCAAGTTGTCCAGATGCGCTTGGTCGGCTTTGACAGTTTTCCTGAGATTGAACGAAGTTTTCTCGGTTAATCTGGGACAGTGTCTCATTAAACAGACCTATAGTAAGAACAAGCGGAAGAATATATAACAATTCTTGCATACATCTGAGGATTTTGGAGTTCAAAAATTAACAACTTGATTGATACATGTTGGCAAGAAGTTTATAAATAATTTAAACGAATACCCCTAGGACGTCAAAAAAAAGTACATGAAAGAAACACGCAAGGCGACGTATACGGTAGCTGGATGATGCAGGAAGGGAGCCTAGGAAATTACAAATTGATATTGGCAACGACGGGGGAAGAAGTTCCTAACTGAATTTGTGAACTATGTTTTTA
>QYTT01095551.1:0-18537 GCA_006980735.1 Dasypogon diadema
TGACTAATTTATTAAATAGTTTCGAAATACAAACTCTGAACACCCGTTTCACCACTATGGGGTGACTATTCAATTCGAACCTTCGTAGGTGTACTCCAGTAAAAAAATAAGTAATTATAAGTTTTCAAACTTCAAATACATCATTATAACATTAATTTGAATTAGTGTTTTATTTGTGCTTCACTTGTGCTTGTCACTTCCGGTCGAGTTTGATATCAAAAGATTGGTCTCGATGAGTACTTCTCAAACATGTATAGTTATAGTGGTCTATCTTTGTACAGTCCCGAATTATACAGTCCTAAACATGAATTTTTACTAATAATTGGGGAAGTTTAAGAACTAAAGTCTTCCGTACTCCTACGATGTCAATACAACTGAGATGGAATTTATTGCAATAAATTACCAATAAAATGGAGATAATTACTGCAATTAAAAAAGATCAATTATGCGGACATATGACGTCACAGTATGTACCGAGGTGGTAATAATGTGGGAGAAATTGTATTTATTTTTCATTTGAAATTGAATATCTCCGGTAAGTACTAACCGATTTGCATAATTCTTTCAATTTTGTGTTTTTCTGATTTTTTGATACCACCCCCGCACCCCTACCACTTATTTTTGTGAAATCGTGAAAAATGTCGGAAAAATTTAATTTAATTTACACTCGAAATTGAATATTACCGGTAATTACTAACCGATTTGCATAATTCTTTCAATTTTGTACTTTCCCAATTTTTTCTGATTTTTTGACACCACCCCCGCAGCTCTACCACTTATTTTTGTGAGATCGCGAAAAATCGGGCTGAAATTTTGCACGAAAATTTTAATTGTGCTATTTTGGCATCATCATGGAACCCACCTGGTCTACCGTCTCACACACATATCCTCAAAGTGGGAGTTCCAGTAATGCTACTGAGAAATCTCAATCCGCCTAAGTTGTGCAATGGGACCAGGTTGCGTGTGAAAGCCTTACATAAAAACGTGGTAGAGGCCATTATATTTACTGGCTGTGCTCGAGGTGAATCGGTGCATATATCGCGGATACCACTTATACCGACGGAGTATCCATTCGAGTTTAAAAGATTGCAATTCCCCCTTAAGGTCTGTTTCGCAATGACGATCAATAAGTCTCAGGGTCAGTCACTGAAAACAGCAGGAATTGATCTTAGGAGGGATTGCTTCTTGCACGGCCAGTTTTACGTGGCCTGCTCGAGAGTGAGCTCATCTAACAACTTGGTCGTGTTAGCATCTGAAGGCAGACCTCTAATGTAGTATATAAAGAAGTACTTTATGCATAGACTGAAAAAATAAATAGTCTTAACCCTTAGGTACTTCCTTAGGTAGGTTTCCTGCGCGAGCGAAGCCGTGGGCAAAAGCTAGTTTTACATAAATGTAACAAACAATACTTCCTTTAATTTAGTAGTAAAAATTTCAGAGGAATTTCTGTTCGTTCCTATCATTTATTTAAACTAATAGATATTGTAATAGTGCAGTTATACGCGAAAATTACACATCAAAGGGTATTATTGGTGCATTAAATTACATGGAGTCGGAATAGCGCGAAATGATGTACGTGAGTGTAAACGTATTATAGAATTACGAAAAGGCGGGAAAAGTTTTCGGGAAATTGGCAGTGTTGCGGGAACACAACTTTCATCTGTGCAAAAGGTGATGGAAAGCTTTGAAAAGACAGGTATTATTACCTCACAGCCGCGTTCTGGTTTTCCTTAAAAGTTGACCGCAACATATATATATATACCAAAAAAATCTACCAAGAGCTTACTTTAAAGCTTAGAGCGTCTACTTTTAAACGCCGAGTGCGCCTTTGAAAAATCCAATATGGCGGCTCCAATATGGCAGCCGGAAGCCGGAGAAAAATCGATTGTCCAGCAAAAAAAACTTATAAAAATAAAAGTTCGCAACCGATCGGGTCGTCTTTTGTCTCAAACTGTAGCTGATAGACGCCTCTAAAAAGTTGGTGTGGTAGGTTGACAAAATCCAAAATGGCGGACCCAATATGGCAGTCAAAAATCCAACATGGTGTCGGATTTTTGAAAATCAACCGATTTGCACCGAATTTGGTATGCGGGGGTTTTTGGAGTCGCTGATCACGAATCTGTGGTCGGATTTGCGAAATTCAAGATAGCGGACCCAATATGGCGAACGAATTTTCTGAAAATCAAACGATTTGCACCAAATTTGGTCTACGGGGGTTTTGGGGGTCACTCATCACGAATCCCAGGTCAGATTTGCCTAATTCAAGATGGCGGACGAGATTTTCGAAAATCAACCGACTGACAGAATAAAGCTGGGAGTCGAGACGGAGAAGCCATCACAGTCGCACGAGAAAAACATCAGAAATTCGGGTCGCCATCGCCAGCTCTATACCAGTCGCCCTCCACTCAAATTTTGAATAAAGTGTATAGTGTCGTTTTTTTATTCAATTGTCGAACCACGTCCATTCCCGCATTGCAAAGAATCCAACATATATGTTTAATATTGATACTCCCAATTTTCCTCCTGTACTGGTGGACGGATCGATCGTATTCTACTCCAATAATATGAGGGACTTAGGGGTTGTAATTGAGGATCTTAGTGAGGCAATAAGTTATGAGGGGGGTAGTGAGTTGGTAACACAGTTACTGATGAGCTGCCGTTAGGGCCTCCCGTGCCGAACAGGGGCCTTATTCATACATTCGATTCGATTAAAATATTGGTCGTTATCGAATTTTCGGAATTCATGAATTCGATACTCGTAAAGTTACCATTCGATATTCGTGTGAAACTTTGACGTTTACATTTTTTATCGTATCCTAGGCATGAAATTACCGTTAGGTTTGCATGAAATTAATACTTTCTTATGGCAATGCTTTAAATTCTTTACGACCGAATTCATGAATAATAAAATACCGAATCGAATATGATATTCGTATCGTATTAATAATCGAATCGAATTCGTGAATAGGGCCCCAGGTTATTGCTGAAACATAGATACACAAATAGTTATGGCAATGAAAAAACATATGTGTACTCCAGGTGGTAAATCGGCTAAGCCAGAAATCCACCCTCTGCAGAGGTAGGCACCACAGGTTTTGGGACGGGGGGCATTTATTGCTGTTATGTGATGTCGATGAGACGGATGAAGACAGGGGAGCCGACGATTCTGAAATGGTTTAAGTGATGTAACCTAACATCGCAGTGACAACAGAAGGACTAAAAAGGCTTGACCTAGAAGACAGGTGATGTGAGGTGGACAATGCGTCGCCGAAAGGTGATAAGAGGTCAGCCAAACTTGTGAATGAAGGACATGCAGTAGACTCATCCGACTTTCAGGACGAGGTTGACAGTGCGGTGAAAGGTGCTACGAAGTTATCTGGACCCATGGATAAAGAACGAAGAGAAGACCGGAAGCTGGACAAGCTTAATCACCTTTACAATAGGGAAGCATCAGCTGTGGTGTTTCGCTACTTTGTGGGACAAAAGTTTGATATAGCTATGCTGCAGGATGTAGCTCTGCGCTCTGATGCTAAATCACACAATACAGTGTGGGACAGCACGGCTGATAATTCCAGAGGAGGGTCGTTATTCGACTTTGTAGATTGGAAGACACCTGCATATTGCTAACAGGGGAACGGAGCCAACTTTTTTTGATGCCAGGTGAACGGAGGTGATTGACATGACTCTATGCAGTATCAAAATGGTGGAAAGACACAGATTGGAGGGTGATGGATCGTTGTCTGATCACAGAGCCATTCAATTTGTGGTGGAATTTTTCTCCAGAAGGAGAGAAAAAAATATTGTAAGGATTCTTCGGAACACGGATGTAGCGAAGTATACGGAGATGTTGGAGAGGCAATCGAAGGAAAAGGTAAGGAAAACACCGAACACCATTCGTAGTGCGGAGTTACAGAAAATAACCTCAGCTGTAGGTAACGCATTTCGGGAGGAATGCCCTCTCATTTCGGTTGACGTTCAGGACCCCATTCCCTGCTGGAGTTGGGTACTAAAGAGCCTGAAGAAAGAGGCGAGAAGGGTTTTAAACACGCCACAAGGAATAATGAGCCACAGCCGTGGGATAATTATAAGGCGAAGAAGAGGGAGCTAAAAAGAACTCTGCGACAACGAAAAGGGGAGTCGTGGAGGGATTTTTGCTCGAATATGGAGACTATCTCAGAAATCAGTAGAATAGAGAAGATAGTCACTAAGGACCCGGTTTCCAAAGTTGGACTTGTCCGTGACAGGACGGGGAAAATGGCGGATTCATTGGTGGAAACTAACAGGATTTTAGTAGAGGCACACTTTCCTGGAAGCTATGTCTCAGAGGGATTTTGGATCGTACGTTGGTATTAGATTGGGCAAGGAGATTAGACCAGAATGTGGCGGAAAGGATTATGTTTTTGGAGGGAGTGAATTGGGTCATAGGTAGCTTCGCACCTTTCAAATATCCAGCTCTGGGCGGGATATTTCCTGTCTCACTACAGTGGAGCAATATTCATTACCTGTATTCCTACAGGGCATATTCCGGTTAAGTGCAGGGAAACAAAGGTTATCTTTTTACCGAAACCAGGGATAAGGTGAATTTCTTCAGGCTGATCAGTCTGGCATCCTGTCTGTTGAAGAAAAAATGAAGAGGGTGCTGATGGAGTACCCAGAGAGTACAACGCTGAAGGAATATCTCTTGAACGTAAACCAGCATGCGTACCAGTCTGGGAAATACACGGAATCTGCGTTTCACCAGCTGGTGAGGGTGACATAGGAGGAACTGAATACAGGAGGCATTGCTCTGGCCACGTCCATAGGCAAAGAGGGTGCCTTTGACGAAATTCAGTACGAAAAACTGAAACCTGTTCTGCTAAGATGTGAAGTTAGCCCGGCAGTAGTGAGATGGGTGGACAACATGTTGAAGAACAAGGCAATCAGGATTTAGACCGTTCATGCGAGGGCTAGGGGTAGAGTCACGAGAGGATGTCCACAGCGTTATTTCCTTTTCTGTGGAATGTTACAGTTGATTCCTTACTCTCTACACCCAGAGAAAAGTCTAGTTATTTAACTATTTTGATAGTTGATGCTCCGAAATGCGAAATTAACTGTTTTCTCTTATAAAATAGCACAAAATAGTTATAAATTTGGAGTTTAGAAAAATTTAACCATAAAATTTGTACACTATATACTGTATAAGTTTTGAAACTTGACAAAACGACTAACTTCCAGTAATTTATATTATTTTATAGTGAAATGTAATCAAATGTAATACGTTTTGGTATTTGTTCTCTCAGTCGAGTGAATACATGTCAAGCGTAAGTGAATTAAAGTATCTCTCTGCTTTTATTTCCATTATTAAGATGAGTTTTGCTAATGTTTACAGTGAAAAATAAATTGATATTGATATTAAAGAAATAAAGGTAATTATAAAGAAGATTTATTAAAAAACAATCCTAAACTTACCGGAATTGTTGACAACGCATTATAGAATGCAATTGAAGACTTTCATGTTACCTTTTTGAAGGTGTGTGGCATTACAATTTAAGTAAAATTATTCCGTATTTCATTGAAGAAGTAAAATTATTTTCTTCAGAAACACTTAATGTATGGTTAATATTGTTTGATTGCGGATACATTGAAGTGGGAAACAAACCTCCTCCTATAACTATGGAGCATTTAAAGAGTAATGATTTTAACATGAGCGCGGTTATAATTCCTCCTAACAATGATGAATGGATGACCTTATTTTGTTACCGCAATTTGATGAAAATTCAATACCTTTACTAACAGAGTTAGTTTCTGAAGTAAATTATTCATGTTGTCAATTATATAATGAAACACTTAAACCAAAACACCACTTTTTAGTGCATTATGCTACTATAATTGAACAAAGTGACCCTTTAAGATATCTAAGTTGTTTCCGCTTCGAAGAGGAGCACAGATTCTTAAAATTATGTACAAGTAATATAACCGGCAGGATAAATGTTTGTTGGTCAATTGCTCCAAATTTTCAATACATAGATGCTTTCCGATCATTACAGAACAATGGGCTTAATGACACTATTGATTTGTCAGAGAGTGATTTAGAGTCCTCAGATTCTTTTAATTTAATTTCCCATACTGACTTACCACCTTCTGAAGTTAATTTTTATGTTATAAACGAAATCAATTTAAAAGGGACTAAAAATAAAAAACACTGCTTTTTATTATTATTATTATTTTTTTTAAAAAACTTACTATAAATATTTAAGTTGCAATATATTACCGAAGAATTCTCAAGATACGTTTTTTGTGTGTGAAAAATACTATACTATTAACTATGAAGATCATTATGAAGCTTTTAGTGTAAGATAAGGAAATTTATGTAGTGTCCACCACTACACGCACACAAAATTTGTAACGACAGAAAAATCTCTCTGCAACTGAAATATTTCTAAGAAGGCACCGTTTTTAATACCAACATTTCTTGAATTTGTATTATATTCGTTGTTAATATTTCTGTTGATAAAAAATTTAAGAAATTTTTCAAATATAAAAATATATTGTTATTCCATTTAAACCGAAAAGAAATTAAGAAATTATTTTATATATATATAATTCGGAAGGACAGTGAACTATTACAATAGTCAGTTACTACCTATTTGAAACAATCAGCAAATTAGTCATAGTTTACCATATAAACAATTAAATTCTACTATTTTATTGTCAATATCTATTTACTTTCTCATTTGACTACTTTTTTTGTTAGTTTTTAACAATTTTATATTATTTTTATAATAAGCTATAACTATATTAACTATATTTTTCTTTGGGTGTGGGCTTGAAGAGACGGCAATTTACGTCATTGGCAATGCGGATGACGTGGCGATGGTGGCGAGGGAAAAGTTCATGTACACTACCGCTGATATCACGAGGAATACTCTCCGAGTGGAGTGGAGGAAGGGTGGTGTGAGGAACAGAGTCTCACTATCAACGCGAACAAAACAGAAACAATAGTCTTCACTAGAAAGACTAACGATCTGGAATTCGGACCGCTTACGCTCTTCGGATGTAAGATCAACGTTTCTAGAGAGGCCAAGTATCGGGGGATATGCCTGGATTCAATAGAGTTAGGGTAATCGAAAGGTTTCACAATTGACGGATAACTCCTAGAAAAGGAACCCGCGCATATTTTTATATTCACCAACGGATCTGTGATTGACTACAGGGCTGGTGCGGGGATTTTCTCTGAAGACTTGAACTTGTCTTGCTATGTTAGCCTTGGAAGATTCACCTCGTTTTACCAGGCAGAAATGCTGGCTCTGGCTTAGTGTATTAGGCTACTTAAAGGAAGATCTGGTGCGAGGAGGTGAAATCTTCATTACACTAGTGTATTTGAATTCATCTCTGGCGATGGAATGTGTAAAAAAGCCCAATGAGTGTGCTTTGGTAAATGACGTACACTTTGTTGGATTTGAGGACATACTGGGATCGAAGGGACGAACAAGAACCCGGTCTGCTTCGATACCCCGCGAACGATCCTATATATATAGAGGTTGTAATTAATAGAAACTTAACCTGCAACGATCACATAAACTCTGTGGGTAAAGTGTATGAAGCTCTGAGAAAACTTGAGATTTTGCATATTACACTTCTACCCCGACCGTCCTAACCTAGCGATTGGGTGTTTGAGCGTCAACTAAAGTCACCTTTAACTCTGCAGTGGGGTTGGGTTGATACAGTCGTGACTCTGGTCATGTGAAAGTGGTACTGGGATGCACGTTTAACATCTACCTCAAGGTAAGAATCTGTCCCTTTCTACATAAGTTTATCCACTGTCAAAATCCAGTTTACGTGTACGATAAACTGAAATTTTTTCCATCCTCAAGAGCTAATAATTTACCAATACCCAGATACTCCTGCAGGCAATCTGAAAGACTATTCTTTGTCTATGCTGTCCTCAGTCACATGATTCTATACTGTGGTGCGTTGTGCTTATACCGTTGTGAATGTGAGTTGGATTTTAGGGATAAAAGGCCGAAAGATCGTTTGGAGATTATCAATCACAGCATTGAAAAACGTAAATATAATACCAACTGTGAAACATGGTGGTGGTGAAGTAATGGTCTGAGGATGTATGGTATGTACACGGTTAAAAATTTTGGAGTAAATTTTAATATTTTTGGTATTGTATATATGACTACACCAGAAAAATATTAAAAGGTAATCCTTGGCATATATTAAAATGAAATACTTCTAGCCTTAAGTTTTAGTACCAATGATGAGAAGTTTTAATACGTCTACCAATTAAATTTTAATTTCTCTGAATTTAAATGTAATGTATCCTCTTAATAGCAATGCGCATAAATATTGAAACTCAATATAATCATATTTAATTTAGATTTGTACTTGAAAAATATTAAAATGTAATACAACTTTAGAAACTACTAAGTTATACAAAATGTAACTTTTCGTTTCTCGAATTTTGAGTCGAGTCAGAACTAAATTTATTGAGAATATCACAAGTACTTATATACTATACAAAAATTTCTATTACGAATTATAAGCTAAATGAAAAAAAGGTTTTTCGTATGTGGCAAAAAGTGTTGCCACCCTGTTGTGTATATTTGAATGTACTTTTAATATTTTACGATGATTAAAACCAAATACGACTTGCATTGAATATAAGCCTTAATATCAGAAGAGTATTAGAATTTACTCTCGGATTTTTAACCGTGTAGTGGTGTTGGAAAATTAGAGCTAATTGAGCCGACTGTAAATAGATATGGCGATCTAATTATCTTAAAGCTGAATTTAAAATCAAATACCTACTGAAAAATTGGGAATAGGTGATGAATATTATTTTATGCACGATAGAGACCCTAAACCCGCATTGGAGAATGTGAGGTTGATTTATAATGTCCCAAAGCAATTGCTTACACCACCACAATCTCCAGATTTGAATTCATTAATGTGCACCGCACAATGCATGCCTGCGCAACTTTGCAAGTTTCTCAAAGCGCTTGCTTTGTCAACAATATAGAAAAAAAGAAGAACTGAAGCAATTGACGCAAATGATTGTTTAATACGTTTTTCTTTCGCAGATTGCCATGCATGCCGGTCGATTGCGCATGCAACCTGCAGGTTTATGCTAGCATTTCCTAAACTCTAAATATACAAAGGATATATAGAAAATAAATCTCACATTATCTGATGTGCGCAGACTTTTTCTAGCTAGGGTATACTTAGGAGGATATACACTTAACTTATGCCTTGTTGGTGATATGGTGAATACCAAGAGGCGACTATCATAGGCTTCATATTCTGTGTCCTTTTAGTATTGCGATCAATAATAATTGTTGGCTTAGTGTTGAGTGCAAGCGATGGCACAAAATTTTCTTTCAAATTTATCAAATATGTTCCTATTCTTGTTAGAAAACAAAAGCTTATAAATGCGCGCCGTTTCACTGTAAATTGAGATCTTTGTCCCATTTCAATTTAACTATTGCTGCTGATAGCGATCCACGACATCCAAAGTATCGTAAGTTACAAATTCTACAAAATTGAGATTTTCTAGTAAAATTAAGACGTCCGAAGGTCCGAAGCACTTCAGACAATTTCACCGAGTAAAATGAGTGAAGCTAGTTAGTGTTGGAAAGTGTTCTGTAATCAAAACGAAAATAACTGATTTTGAAATTCACAATTTAATACAAAACAAAAAATCCTTACAAATTTTGATAACAGTTATGTTTGAAAACGCATAAAATAGGATAAACTCAATTAACCATTTTCCATTTTTTAAATAATCCGACTTTTTTTATAGTATACATTTATTAGGGGGGGACGGGGATCAGTTTAAAATGTTAAATAGGAACAGCTACGCCACAAAAGATGTAGGTTTTATTTGAAACCTTTTTGATTTTAGAATTTGCCGCTTTGCTATTGACTACTCCTTCCTCAGAAATCATCCTTGCGGATAATTTTAAGGTCCATAATATGCAATGGCTCAGAAATTCTTCTACTACAAGCCCGGCGGGCAGGCACATTGAGGGCCGATTCCAATACAGGTCTTCGTCTTCGTCTTCATCTCGTTATAACAATTTGTGACGTCAGACCGAGACGAGCATCAAGCATGCTCGTTCCAATTGGCTTGATTTTTGACATTTCGTTCATCTTCCATGGTTAAGACTAATGTGCCTATTAGGCAGAAATTGATGGAAATTACACATTATTTTTGCTTCGAGTCATTTGATTTTAATTATAAAAGCTATTAGCTTATGGTAAATCAAAAATAATATAAAAAAATATGCGTTTTCTTGAATAAAACCTAGCCATAATTTGCATAAAGGCAGCTCAAAGGTTAACTTGATGAAGTGTATAACGAGACGAAGACGAAGACCAAGACTTGGATTGGAATCGGCCCTGAGTTATTTTACGAATCGTTTAATCCTCAACAGCTAGTAAATTTGGCTCATGCGCATTCATGATGTGTCGGTTCACAATGCTAATCTCATAGATCTATTTTTATCTACTCATCCCGAAAAGTACTCAGCCGTTGTCACCTCACCTGTCGGTTATTCTGATCATTGTCCTATATCGGCTCAATTTTACACCTCTTTCGTGATAGCCTCTAAGCCAACTAATGCAGCAACGAGGGAAAGCATCCCCAAACCCGATGACACCAAAAAAGAACCAGTTAAAGTATCGGGGGTCTACAAGCTGAACAAGGAGGTACTAGAGGAAGCCCTCGCCGATTTAGGACAAGACGTGACCAGAACCGTAGACGAGTTACGGAAGAGATTAACCAACTGGTTACGCCGCATTTCCCCGCTTGCACCTGAGGACTCAGCAAACGCCTACACCGTGGCATCATCAGCCCACGGACACAAAAGGGAACCGAGGGGCTACGCAGCATTGCCCCACCATGAAGCCGTCGCGGGATTCAAAGCCCCAGTTGCAATCCTACCGATAGGAAGAGGGGAACCGCTGCGATGGAGTAAGCCCGAAAATGGAACGTACACTTTGATGGAAACGGAGATGCCGTCGCATTCCTGGAGAGAGTGCATGAACTGGCGGAAGGCTACTGTTTCGACTAGACCGACCTGCTAGTTGCCGCAACGGAGCTGCTACGGGGAAAGGCATTGCTGTGGTACCGCAACAACCGGTCCTTGATCCAGTCATGGCCAGAGTTCATGAAGGCGTTCCAAGCATTCTACTTGCCCAGATCGTACCAGACGACGCTGTTGGAACAAATCACCGTTCGAAAACAGAGAGCAGAGGAGTCAGCCCGACTCGACCCGACCAATACAAGTACTACATCTAGCGAGGAGACTTCAATAACCTGAGGGGCCTCATAGACCTATGCGATGAATACGAGGAACTCAGGAAGGAGCCCTGAGCAGTCAAGGCTTTGCAGCTACAGGGAAAACCGCCACCGGTGAGCATCGGGGGACAGCCCAAGAGCAACATCGCACCACTCGCTATACCGGGCTACGACCGGAGAATTTGCTGCTAACGTTGTGGCCGCCCCGGCTATTCACGTACTCAATGCCATGGGCCCTCAAGGCTGTTTTGTTCGTACTGTGGGACTGAGGGAATGCTGACGAGGGAGTGCAAGTGCTACTAGGGAAACGCATACACGGCGAGAGCATAGGGGGAGTACACCCCTCCCCAATCACCAGAACCGAGAGCCAAAGATTCAAATTAGATCTCAAAGGTCAACATGCCCCCGTTCGACACAACCGATACCGAAGAGGCTACATACCGACCGACCCTCGCAGCCCAAGACCCCGTCTAACGATCGATACCTGCAGGAAGGCAACGCCAGTACCGTAACTTCTATTCAACGATCGCCATCCAGTCGTTTCTCGCCGAAAGCCCAACGAAATCCGGAACCGAGCACCGCTACAGGAGTGAACCCGGAGGAACCAGACCGAATGCCGGAAGCAAGGCCCACAAGCGAAAATAACCGTCCCTTTGTTAAAGTGCATGTACTCGACCAAAAAGTGGATGCTTTAATAGATGCACGTGCAGCAAAATCATACATCTCCGACTGCTTATTTAGCGAGTGCAGAATATGTCCCGTTTTTAAAATAATACGTGCAAGCCGGGACGTTACGCTCGCCCATGAAACGAAGGTCCCCATAACATATGGAATCACCATGCTGGTTGGCGTCCGAGATTACGAACTCTGGCATGAGTTCTTTGTATTGCAGTCACTCACCGAGGATATGGTACTAGGCATGGATTTCCTTCGAAAGGGTAAACTGAGCATTAGCCTATTCCCGCAACCGATGCCGCGCCTAAGTTCTATAGACAGCTCGACTGGCGAGAACAGGCAGCAGCTACAAGCCTTTCTAGACACCGAGCTACCGAGGTTTATTGGGTTAAAGCCAACAACGCAGCTGATACAACACCGAATACACCTCACAACGGAGGAGCCAACAAGACAACGATATACTCCGAGAATCCCGCCGTGCAAAGGATCATCGACCAAGAAGTGGACCAAATGCTACAGGTAGGGATTATTGAGCCCTCGAATAGCATGCACAGTTCGCCGATAGTTATTGTCAAGAAAAAGGACGGCAAACGTCGATTTTGCATCGATTTCCGGGCACTCAATAAGATCTCCGTCAGGGAAGCCCTTCCGCAGGTTCAACAGACGTTGGACAAGCTAAGAGGCGCCCAGTTCATCATCACGTTGGACCTGAAGAACGGATACTGGCAAATCCCGTCGGATCCAGAAAGCAAGCCAAAAACCGCATTTACTGTTCCAGGAAGAGGCCTGTATCAGTTTCAAGTCATACCATTTGGACTGCACTTCGCCCCCGCTACGTTCCAGAGACTATTGGATAGAGTAATATCACCCGAAATGGACGCTTTCGCCCTCGCATACCTGGATGATATAGTGGTGTTTAGCAGAACGTTCAAAGAACATCTAGAATATTTGGCCCGAGTTTTTCGGAGACTCGGAGAGGCGAACCTCAATTTGAACCTCGAATGCGCGTTCTGCCTTCCCGAATTGGGCATATCGTCACCAAAGATGGTATCCGGACTGATCCTGAAAAAGTAGCCGCCATCAGAGATCTGTGTTCACCGGGAAATCGGGTGATTGGAAGTCAGACAATGGCCCTTATTGTGGTTAACGATTAACGCTATTCGATCAATTTACGAATACAAATTTCTAAGATACCAGAAGCATCCTCCAAGCCAAAAAACGAATTTTTATCTATGATAACTTAAACAGTCTTCGATTTATTAAATAATATTCGAAAAATTTAAGACGAACTCACTAAAATTTGAATCGAAAGTTGACCGAATACCGGCAGACATCATCCGCAATAGGCCCCAATTTCTCGGATCGGCCTCTTGGTACCGTCGTTTCATACCGAATATCTCTAGAATTACCGCTCCATTGAACCGCTGCTGAAAAAAGATGAAAAATGGACGTGGGGAACCGCCCAGGAGTCCACATTCCAGAAACTCAAGTACTTGTTAACCGACGCTCCAATTCTCCCTTGCAAAGAATTTGTGCTCCAGACCGATGCCAGCGTGAAGGACTCGTAGTGGTATTAGCCCAATTCTTGGATGGGAAGGAAAGAGTGATTGCGGCTGGCGTACGTTCGCTGACCGACACCGAAAAGAAATACTCTGCCACCGAAAAAGAGTGGCATCAGAAAGATGAAACCGTACCTCGAAGGATATCGCTTTCGAGTCATCAGCGACCACTTGCCAATGAATTGGTTAAGTTCTCTCCAAAATCCCAGTAGCCGACTAACCCGTTGGGCATTAGAGCTGCAGTAGTACGAGTTTACCGCCGAGTAGCGCAAAGGAGCGCTGAACAAGGAGCCGATGCGCTCTCCCGCCGACCAGTGAGAACCCCCGACCGACAAGACTTGTGTAACGTAGGACCAACTACCCCAAGCACCTGTACGTGGTACCGTATGAAGTGGGACACTGTGAGTAAAAGCCCTGACAACCACTTCGATTAAAAGATTATAGAAGACCAATTATACCGCCGTATGCCGGATTACCAGGACATGGATGGCCGGGGAGATGCAGCCGCATGGAAACTATGTTTACCGACGGAGCAACGTAACGAAGCATTAAACCGCTGCCACGATCAGCCAACAGCAGGTCACCTGGGCATTGCCAAGACATACAGCTTAGCATGCTTATTCTACCGGCCCGGGATGTTTCGGGATAACAAAACCGGGACTTATGTACTGTTCCAAGATGAATTCTTAAAATGGGTCGAAATTCAACCGCTCCGACAGAAAAAACATTATAATCTCGGTCGTCCAGCGGCCCCAAAAGGAGGCACTAGTGATGCAGAAGGAATACCTCCTCTCTGACGCCGCTAACTATTTTAGCCCGAAATACGACAGGTCGTACCGAGTAATTCAGGCGATATATCCCGTAATGTATAAGATACGTTCAGAACGGAGCGGACGAAG
This sequence comes from Dasypogon diadema, assembly GCA_006980735.1. NCBI lineage: Eukaryota > Metazoa > Arthropoda > Insecta > Diptera > Asilidae > Dasypogon > Dasypogon diadema. The sequence goes on from QYTT01095551.1 coordinate 14,421, forward strand.
GGATACGCAGATAGTGCACCTAAAAGATCTTCGCGCCTACAACCCGGAAGAGATGGTCACCCAAGTCGAGCAGCCGGCAGTCAGTCATCAAGCAACTGTGCAAGAGGACACCACGACGAAAATGGAGCAGCGACACACCTCATCAACCACAGCTGTGATGGAAAAGATCTGCGCACGAAAGAAGTTCCTGCCCGAAGACTACCGACAAGACGTCCGGCACCAGACTATCAGAACGAGGATCAGAACCGAGTAAGGTCCAGACTACATTCCCACCCGCCTCTCAACCTAAGCGAGACCTTAGTCCCACCGCGCTAAAAGGAGGCCGCCGGCACTAAAACCCACGCCCAGGGACACCAGCTTAGAAAGCGAAGAGAACCCACAAGCCCAGACAAGCACGCTGCCACCGCTGACGTCTTCGACTAGCTGACGGAAGTAACCGTAGAGCTACATACGAACGCGATCCGACCACCGTGGAGGAGGACCCGAAGCTGATTATGTTTTAAAGCTAAGTTAGAAATAACAATGTAAGATTGTAAGTAATATATGGTTGAAATGGAACATTGTTTATTTTGTTTTCTTGAACTAGATTTAATTTGCATAAATTAACTCGCAGAACTATTTTGATAGGATAGTTCCCTTAGAAGGTTACCAGTATTCTTATAAGTAAGAACCTTGTATTATGCCATGTAAACCCTCTAGATCCCGTACCTACAGTAAAGAGAACACTCGAGTTTCTCCTCGTACACTGCATGAACGTCTGGTTAGTAGCAATTAGTTGAATAAAGATTTTGTTCGCCTCCGTTTTTCAATTCCTGGGTCCGTCCTGAAAATGTTGGTACCCGAAAATTTTCTCTCGAAGTGGGGGGAGATGTAATGAAATGCGCTTTCAGCGCATTTAGCGACACCCTCTTCCACAATTGCGAAATTCCTTAATAAGAAGGAATAATTTTGAACGGGAAATGAAAAAAGTACGGTGCGACCCAGGATTTGAACCTGATTTCCCTGGTGAAGAAATTTCCGGCAATGAGTAAAATTTTCTTTCCGATATAATTCGCACGGGAAATTAGAAACGGGAACATATAAGCTGCGATTCTGACCAGGCAGATCATCCGATCTAGACCTAGCTCTTCCCACCAGTCCGATCCAAAATAATAATCCAGACAGCTAGAGTGAGCGTGGCTTGTCCGGCCACCTAATTATTCTTTTTCCTGTCCACGATCAGTAGGTTAAGAGCAGCCAAGCTGTTCGGACTGAGTACGCGCGTTGAGCGGGAAAGCCTACGGGTTTAGCTTCTAGAGTAAGTAGGTTAAGGGCAGTACATCTGCTCGGGCTGAGTACGCGTGTTGAGCGGAAAGGTCTAAGCGGATAAGGGCAGCACAGCTGCTCGGACAGGGTACGCGCGTTGCGCGGAAAAGTCTAAAGGTTTAGCTTCTTAGAAATGAGCAGTGTAAGGGCAGCATAGCTGCTCGACCGAGTACGCGCGTTGAACGGAAAAGTCTAAGGGATTAGCTACTAGATATAGGGGGACTCAGAATGGCCCTTGGCTTAGATTAGAGTAAGGATTCTAGTATTAGTTTAGTAATAAAGCAACTGAATTGTTAGTAAGCAAGCTAAATAAAGTGGATTCTAAGAGCTTCCTCCGAGTTTGAACTCGACCGCCCTGCTCTCTCTAGCTCGGTAAGTCGCTGGCCATTCTTCACTGAGGCTACCCAGGCATCGCCATTGTGACGGTTCTCGGTACCGTACCGACTAGAAAATCGCATTGCATTGACGACCGAGCTACCAGATACCGACAAATATACCGACCGCACCGGGAAACACGGTCATAAAGGAAATAACAGCAAATTATCCAGCTTATTATGTGGATATCTCATTCTGGCCCGTTACAAAAAACATTGAACTAGTTTATGCTTATTTTTATCAGCCAAATAAAATCGATCTTCTAATTGGAGCTGAAATCTATTTTGAGCTATTATCTACAGGATGCCCTTCACACTCTACAGAACACTGTTTTGGGTGGATAGTAGCAGGATTCAGTATTGGCGATTGGAAGAAATCGATTCTAAAACTAAGATAACAGCTGCAAAAGCCAAATGTGCAAAGAAATGGCGAAGGACGCTTTATAGTTAAGTTACCATTTTTTACCCAGAGTCTCATGACATCGTATTAAAACGTTTCTTTGCCTTGGAACGCAAACTGAAGAAAAATCCGGAGGTGTTGTATATTAAATTCATGAGGGAATATCACAATCATGGCCACATGGAGGAGATAAACTTTGAGGAAGTTATTTCCCTTCATTATTACTTTCCTCGCCATCATGTGATGAAGCCTGACGGCACCACAACAAGGCTCCGTGTAGTTTGTGACACTTCTATGAAAACCTCATCGAATCTCAGCTTATTGAAATATTGCACACCGGTCCAGTAATTCAAGAGGAACTATTTTCCATATTATTGTGCTTACAAATACCACATGTTGGTTCTCTAACGTTGTACGGCTCGTTCGTGAGACCAGTGCTTAATTATGTATCTCAGGTGCGGAACCCTTTCTAAGCTGTGCACATCGACCGTAATGAGTCTATTCAGCGCAGATTCGTTAGGTTTTCGCTTAGAGATTTGCCTTGGGTCAGCCCTGTAATCCTTCCACCTTATCGCGAGCGACTTAATCTTATTGGCATGATTTCGCTGGAACAGCGTAGCATTGTTGCCGATGTTGCTTTTATTCACCAGCTTCATATGAATCCTTCTAGAACTAACTACGGTAGGCATGAACCTATTAACCGCACTTTGATCTGAATGTGACTATGGATGTGCTTAAGAGTAGTCTTCATGTCGTTCTGTGATTCTTCGATTGGGTGTTGCTTCTTGTCAGGTCCTGGTTCTGTTGGTTTTTGCTCGTCTATTGTCCTCACTAACTCGGGGAAACTCATTATGAGCGTGTCCAAAATTTCACTGTAGCATCGTCTTTTTCCAGTCTTTTGATTTATGTTATAACATTAAAATTACTATATTTTCTTTATTCCCTTACTTTTTCAATTTGTGGTCTTGCTAACAGTTACATGTCTTGCATACTTGTCGTGGAGCCTAATCTTAAGGCATTTCTTTGAAATGTGTAAACGCATAATGCGAAGATGGATAAATGGTTCTTAGCTCCTTGCTGAGAAGTGCGCAACGCCTATATTACCTATCGGGAGAGATGTTGTTACGCACTTTCCTCAATGCGTAAACTGCCCGAAGCTAACAATGGAGATGGGGTGGGTCTAACTATATTGGGGTCCACACTTGTTGGGCGCCACGCGGTTTTTTTTTTATGCTAGAGTCCGCGAACTCGTCTGTTTATGTTGTGCACGCGAGGAAGGAAAAAAAAAAACGCAATATTTCAATTATACACAATAGTCCTCTATATTGCACAATATAATTAAATATTTAAAAAAAAAAATATTAACGCAAAAGCACAGAGGCAGGAAAGGCTCACTCGCGAAACTCACTTCACTTCGTATGCATGCTCTTAAATCATTAATATATAAAAGAAAAAAAAGAAGGGAGAAGGATACTTATCTTTTGAGTCTTGTACTGGTGTATTCGTCCATGTCCTGCACACCTGTTCTACTTTGTTTAGTCCGTTTTGTCCTCTCTCTCGAGTCCCAGTATTGGTAACGTCCGTTTTAGTATTCTCCTTCCAACTCCTTTCAAACTCCTTAAAAACTCCTTTCAACTCCTTTCAACCTCCTTTCAAACTCCTTAAAAACTCCTTTCAAACTCTCCTCGGCTTCCCCTTAGACTTTCTTCTCCTTTTAAAACTCCTTCTTTTATTTCTTTGCCCTTAATACTCTCCACACTTCGCTTCTGCACCGTCTAACACCTCCAACAACTGGCTGCTTCACCTACCGGAGTGCTCAGTTTTATTAGGAAGAGACCCCTATTTGGAAAATTCCAGGGGATCTTCCAGTGACTTTCCCAATCGGGACAATCGGTCAAATTTTTTTAATAATTAAATTTCTGTTTTTTTCTGAAAATTGCTCTGGTTGAAGTGCGGTTTATTTCCATATATTCGCAGGTGTGATTAAAATTCGTTTTGTGTCGTTTTTTTGGAAAAATTGTTGAGTTTTGACAGGTGC
>QYTT01095551.1:18557-31232 GCA_006980735.1 Dasypogon diadema
ACTAACTACGGTAGGCATGAACCTATTAACCGCACTTTGATCTGAATGTGACTATGGATGTGCTTAAGAGTAGTCTTCATGTCGTTCTGTGATTCTTCGATTGGGTGTTGCTTCTTGTCAGGTCCTGGTTCTGTTGGTTTTTGCTCGTCTATTGTCCTCACTAACTCGGGGAAACTCATTATGAGCGTGTCCAAAATTTCACTGTAGCATCGTCTTTTTCCAGTCTTTTGATTTATGTTATAACATTAAAATTACTATATTTTCTTTATTCCCTTACTTTTTCAATTTGTGGTCTTGCTAACAGTTACATGTCTTGCATACTTGTCGTGGAGCCTAATCTTAAGGCATTTCTTTGAAATGTGTAAACGCATAATGCGAAGATGGATAAATGGTTCTTAGCTCCTTGCTGAGAAGTGCGCAACGCCTATATTACCTATCGGGAGAGATGTAAACAACATGCAACTCAGCCTTCTGCTTCTGAGCCTCCAATTCCTCAGCCTAGAAATATTTTATCGCCCAGTTTTACAGTAGACACACGTTTATAGTATATAAATAATACTGGAATGTTCTAAAAATGAAATAATAAATAAAAAAAATTGAACTACCCTTATGCACTTCAACGCGGGCAGGATGTTTAATCTACTAAATATTTTCAGTTTAATATAAATTTAATCTGCATACTAAAAATTATTTTCCATGCGATAGTAATTCCTACGAATTAAGTTTCGCATACAGAAGCTGTGTTTTTTTTTGAGAAACGGAGTTATGAAAGCTCAAAAGAAAGGTTGGAATCCATGGAGTATGGACTTTTTTTCTTCTTCTGTTTTTCTCTTTTTAAACAAACCACAGACAAGTAAAGGCCGCTATTAACTTGAAATTTATCTTAATGTCAGTTTTGCCCATATTTGGGTTTAAATACAGAATTTTTCAATAAGCGCCATCTAATTTCCTGTAGAAGACTTAAATAATACAGTGAGCTTTTTAACTCGGTAAAATAACCGAGTTAATTTAACCCAGTTAATGTATGACAACTCTGTACTCTTCTGCCAAAAGAACGCAGCTAGAATTTACTTTCAGAAATTTGGTTATTATGCACTTTTTTTAGTGTTCTCTTTGTTGTGATTTGAAATAAAGTCACCTTGTTATCTGAGGTGAGGCTATCAACAGCATGCAGAACCAAACTGTGGAAAGGTATTGAACCTTTTAAAATTCGAAATTAACTTAGTACACGGGTACATGAACCTTGTAATTATTAACAAGTGTGCAAGTACAAATGTCAGTACCATTAATTGCGGAGAATAAAATAAGTCGTTCGCGTTATAAACACTTGGACTGGTTTCTCAGAATTGATGAAGTGGTTAAGACATTTAGAAGGTTAAGATAATCCTGAGATGATGATTCGACAGAGATAGGACACATTAGGTTATCTGGTTTAATCACACCGGAAACCTTACTTCACGAATAAATCGATGATATCAAATGTCGATCTTAAAAGCATCAAAAAAGTATTGGTTATGTTGTTGTCTTTATTACTCCTACATTTTTTAGATGAAACTTGTAACAATGACTTTTTTACCGAATTTACTTGGCTACGGATATGTTTCGTGCTTACAATTTGTATCTTATATTTGGTTACTGTGTTTTGCATAATTCGACAACACAGTAAACATCGCAAAGCCGTTTAGAAATTTGTGTAGTAATCAAAGCTAGCTTAAGATGTTTATTATTGCGAGAATAATCTTGTGAAGGTATTTTAACTACCCTTAATCAGGATCTTTATAAATAAAACGGCAACTTTAGCTACTGGAAGATATGTCAAAGTAAAAAAAAGAAAAAGTCTTTAAAAAAACATATGTAAATACGGAAATTGTCAAGAGAATTTTACTATATTCACAATTCGATTCAGTGGACATGGAAATAATAATGATCGTTGCTAGATGGTAAATAGAAGTCAATTGTTGATTAAAGTTAAAAGAATAGTAGTCTTTATATTTTAAGTGTAGTATAGGATATAAAAGTAAAATCAAGAAATATATTTCCTGCATGAAAACAGATCTCAGTATTTAAAAGCTCTCCAAAAAATAATTTAAAATTCATTTAATTTAGTTTACTTCAATATATAAAATAGTTTTAAAAAGCGTCCAAAATGTTTTTTTGTTAACTGTGGAATACTAAATATATACCGTGAGTCACAAAAGTATAAAAACATAGTAAATAGTAAAAAGGAAAGTATAATGAAATTAATTTTTTTCGCCAAATTGATTTAAATAAGGTTATGAAAGTGATTTATTATAAAAAATGATGTATTGCAGTTACTAGAAAAATGTCATTTTATAAAATATTTAATGTAAAAATTTAAAGAGGATTTCGGACTTTTTCTTAAATTTCTTTATTAATTAATATCCAATAATTCGTATTGCTTTCATTTTTTCGGTGAAAGTGACATTATTCTGCAAATTTTGTACGAGGCACTCTTTGAAGGTGAACTAGAATTGCATCCAAAGACAAGGTTTCAACTCTTAATTATGTCTATTTCCATACGTTTTCAATCGAAATTTTAAGTGAATTCTTAGTTGACGTTTGTTGGAATTTCTTCATCATTATGAAGTATGGAATTTCTTCATCATTATGAAGTATTAAAAGTACTTGTTGAATTTCCAAAAATTATTTATTATACGTAGATTATAAAGCGATGTGGTACTTCTCATTAGGGCATCCTCTGGCAATCGACCCTATCAAACAAAAACTTGGATTCATGAAGTGGACTAGTATTAGTGAAGTCAGTGTGATCATTACCCAGCAGGAATTACCTCTAGAATTAATTCTTGTAAAGTTGAGGTTCTTACCAACTAGATTACAGACTCAATTACATTTATCATAAGATGTCATGAGCTACGATGTACATTACCCAGAATCAGATATCGGTTTTAGAAGAAAAATGCATAATTAGGTCTAACTAATTACACTTTCGCAATTTTACCATTTTTAGCTGAATATAACATCCATCACTTGCCTAAAAACTAATCTTTTCAACTCGAAAAATAATTTCTTAGCATATATTTTAACGTGGTTTAGATACGCAGATAAAATAGAAACTTTTAACATCAAACGAAGCCAATCTTGAACCCACTGGTATCTGTAATGACTTAATTTTTCTTATCAATTCAGTACTATTTTTGATTGCATATTTGTATACAAAACTAGCTCCGTCTAATATTATCTCGTTTAATTTTTTACTTCACCACAAAGAGCACTACAGTCTGTTAAACGAACACATAGACTTCTTGCACTCACCGTTGAGTGTGAATGCTCTCACTATTTTACTTGTCTGATGGTTTTGGACTGCAGTATTTGATATTGTACTTTAGTTTTACTAGGAGACCACTGTGCAATTGCACAAATTGAAGGTATATGAGTGACATAACGTTTTTATATGTTCCCTTAAATTTCAAAGCGCGTTTTTTTCAGAGGTGTCCCCTGTAGGCCTAATCCTCCCATGCAAGCAAGCAGACAATAAGACACCTGCAAAATATTTTACCATGCAGAATAATGAAATGAAAAAAGTTCCAATAAATCCATGTATTGCATACTTATTGGTGGCAAACACCGAACTTAACACCAAAGTTACCCAGGAACGCAACCCCAAAGTAATGAACACAACCCCGAACTGATGCGGATCAGTGTTGCCATTATACAATTTCAAGAAGAGCTCGATGAAACTCCATATAAAAAAGTGGCTGAAATACGGAACCGGGAGCTTTCTTTGTATAATTAATATATAGATGACGAAACTCCTTGAAAATGGCCTCATAAGCCGAAATACGCGTATCGGAATATAAAAAAATCTTGAAACAAGTATAAAAAAAGGCTTTTTATTTTATAACGAATATGTTTCATAAAAATCCCACGGTTCTGTCAGTGAATATAGATATGTAGATATTGTGCATATGGACGGGTTCAGTACGACAGCTTGACAATTTCCTTAAGAATATTTTAAATAAATTACAAAATGATATAAAATTTACTGTAGAACTTGGAAATAATCTAAGCGCACGGCAGTGCGCAGGCCAAGTTCCAACAAGAAGCCGCACGTACGCCGTGCACTATTTACCCGAACCGCTTCGAGCTACTTTTTGAAAAATAACTATAACATAACGAAAACCCGCCAAGTTTAAATGGAAAAATATTATTGTATTGATATCTAAAAAAGTTTCAAACACAAATTACTTACAACAGAATTGCAAAATAAGGCCGGTTTCGATTTCAACTCTTTTGCTGGTCAAACATCTACATGAAGTAAGGAACTTGGCCTTCTTTTTCAACATTATGTTTTAGGTGGGATATTATTAACTGTTTAGACTTAACAATGTCAATCATTGAAAATAGACCAGATTTGAGAATGTATAGAAAAGAAACATATCCAGACGCTATAATTCCTTTCTCTTACAACCACCCATAGAATATAAAAATGGTAGCGTTTCATACAATGTTAAATAGATTACTAGCAGCACCCTTAACACAAGAATCCTTTCAAATTGAATTACAAATGATAACTAAAATAGGCGAAAACAGTGACTACCATAAAAACACGTCTGTTCATTATTAAAAAGTAAAACTAGAAAAGAAGCTATAAATCCAGTTTACCCCCTACGAAATGATAAGCATGGTAGGAGGAATTAGAGAAAAGACCCCTACGTCCAAAATATAGATTCTAAAATAAGAACCATTTTAGTCAATAATGGGATTACCCCAACATTTTTTTAATAATAACAACATTAAAAATTTACTGTGCAATAATAAAATGCGCCCCGAAAAAGCCCGTAAAGAAAAAACGGGGTATGTGAGATCAAATGTGCAGCTTGTCCAACGATTATATATTAGAAAAACGAAACGAACTAGATTTTATTATCACTTAGCGGGTCCACAGAGCGATGGACCATTATCAGGGCTTTGAAAACATTTAAAAAATAATTAATATTGTACGGACTTTAATAAGCTTGAGCTAGTTCGTAATCAGAATGGAGGGGAATTTTTAGATAGACTAGACATTTTTGAAATTAGGAAAGCTAAATAGTTAGATAAATATATTTGTAACAATCGCATTGATTTCATTAATACTAGCCCACTTCTTGACCCAACGCCTAGTTAGTGGATAGCCAGAGGATGCCCAACAAGACGGAACACGTCGCTTTGTAAATAATTTTTGGAAATTCAACAAGTGTCTTTAGTTCCGAAATTTTAAGATTTTGTATTACTGATAAATGTTAAAATCAAAGCATTGTTCTAGCGGACATTTCATCCTTATTGGGTTCACGATCCTGAGAGGACTATAAAATGTTTAGCTCTTCAGTACTTTTGCAACAACATCGGAATTTTTACAGAATTGAATATTTTTGTTTCAAAATGTCAACGTTTGTGAGGCAAAGAAGCGAAATAGAGTAAAAGAATAGAAAATATTTTGTTATCTTTCTTCTGCCCTTTGCTCTTGGGTCCTTTATAATTTTTTCATTTTCTATTGCTTGTAATTTGTAAATAAATAAATAGTACCTTGTGGTACTACTAGAACCCAATGGTTAGAAATTTTCTTGTAGTATTTGAAGACAGGATCTCCAGTTTACTACTATCAACTTCATTCGTGCCTTAAGCTTCCTGTTGCATCCTCCATATTTTTCGATATTCACTAGGAGGTGAAATATTTATTTTACATTCTTCGACGTATTAAAAATAATTTCAAATAATGCCCAAATATTCAGCCGATTTCATAAACTGTACTTCCGCTAAACTATTTTTCACACTTACTTGGGCATTTTTTGCACTGATTTGTATCCTAGAAATATTCTCTGTTGAGGATTTGATTCGACTGACACCAGTCTCTGAAGTAAGTGAAAGCAGTAAACTGCTCACTGCGTTTTCTGATGTTTTTCTTTTTAATTTCTTATGTCAAGAACTGAATAAACACTCGCACGCAATAGTATTAGTTTGCACGAAGAACATACTTGTATTTTATACAGTGAAAAGCAGAGTAAGTTTACTACAAAGTACTATACCGGTTGCAAGGAAATGTGTTATACTCGATATAAAAGTTGAAATTACTTCAATGGCTTTAGCCTGAAAATAAAGTCTGTTTTAATACTTCTGTGACTCAAAGTGATTTGAGAGTAACCTTTGGATAATATGTTAATTAGAAGTGGTAAGAGAAATATATGTTTATTCACCAACAAAGAAGTAAATAATATCTGAATATGAATATTTGATTTTATTTGTGTCAACTGAACATAATATACAAAACTTAAGGTTTCCGCTTCCCAATCCTACTTAATTTACTAATTTCGATTAAAATTTTTACTACCAATAAATAAAATTAATTTATTTTATTAAAAATATATTGAAGCACAAAAAGCAAACTAAAATAAATAAATAAGAGTAGCACTTTTTAAATACCTACCTTGAGAATTTTTCAGTTGGCTAGGTAAAAGATATTTAGGCCTTTCTTCACCAGCAATTATTTCCTTTTGTGTAATTCTTCTTTCGGGAGAATTATTATGAAGTGGAATAATAGCCAAAGTAGGGACGCTAAGCTGTGACATATCTTCGTCTACATGAGCTGAAATATTAAAAGTTCATAATTTTAAAACATTCGAAACACATGATGATGTAATACAAATGAATGAAAAACTATAAAGTCTATTTATTCTTCTTAAGAGGTTGGAACTCCACATTATCTCAACTTTAGTCATTACCTTATCGTCTTGAGAAAATAACATATACCCTGAATATACAGGGTGCCTCAGTTAAAGTCCACTGATAGGTCTTCGTAAGACAAACAAAAAATTGTGAGGGAAGAGGGGGTCGGTGACATGTGTACGAGTCTAGTGCCATATCGTAGAGAACACTAATATGGCTTTTAAATGATTGCTTACCCACCCTTCTACTCCTTATCTTCAACGAACTACGAAAATTTTGACAGAAATACGCAAATTTCTCGAAAAAAGCTTTAATGAACACTTTTTGGAGTCCTCATAAGTTTCCCTTTAATTTAATATAGCGCTTGTATCTATGAAAGGAGGTAGCATTTTCAAGATAACCCGTCCGATCATCCCGAAGCCGACTTTGTTCTGCGTCCCTTAACACTAAAAACAGGATAGGTTTGTGTCAATTGAGTATGAATAAATATTTACGATGATGTTCTTCGGCGAATTTCACTATTTAAGAAAATACTTCAATACTTGAAGAGGTATCATTTACTTTAAGAAATAAAATATTTCACTAAGACAACACTGTAGTACGATTGTTAGGCATTGGCTAACAACGACTTTTGATTTATGAATTGGATAGGGTGGAACCAAGATCACCCGATCTGACATTAATGTATTTTTTGCATGTACATCTGTTTTAGAAAAATTGATACGTGGTATCAGTTGAAAACCCGAATTATGGAAGCTGCGGAAAAGGCTATGGATAATTTAATCATTAGCAGTTTGCCAAAAAGCATCGAACGACGCTATGTACTCCGACTAGCTTAATATGGAGGGCAGATATAACAATTATAGTAGATTTAACTATTTTTTAAGCACTTAACTTTAATAATATTATTTAAATAAACTACTACAAAGACGTACTTCTTATTCCACTTTAATTCTTGCTAATTTTTTAATCTTCTTTGTTATTTTTCATAGAAAGGGGCGGAGAATAGGATCGGCTTCGGCTTCGGGACATGTGCTATTGCTATATCAAATTAAATGGAAACTTATGAGAATGCCACGAGAAATTAAGGCAACAATTTCAAGCCGAAGAGGTTATCATCCAGAAGTGACTGGGAATTTTGAAATGAAATGGTCAGAATTGTGAGGTGAAGTCCATCGTTTAACATAAAGAGAATTTTTCTAAATGTGCCATGGAAAAACATTCCACAAGTTCCACATAATGGAAAATTTCATCCTTAAGAGAGAAGATCTGCTCAGGAACTACTGCTACAAGATCTGTCGGCGTGGCGGAAATTCACGTTGATACTCCGCTCGTGCAGTCAAAGCATTGCCATCACATAATCCATACAATGTATTTTTTAAGGTATTGCCTAAGCTCAGGGGACAACATACAGCACAGCTTAGGCGGAGGTAAATTAGGAAAGAGGAATATTGAGAAGTTAACCTGACAAATGTTGCAAGTGAGCCACAATTTTACTGGCATGAAATTATTGTGCAACATCCTAGTGGGTTCGCAAGTATAATTCTCGTCAGTAGAAATTGCCTCAACCAATGATTCCTATATACCTATATCGCCACGGCCTGTGCAGGATTTGATCTCACGCCAGCAGAGAAGAAAATCTACAGATGTGCGCCTCAGCCCACTCGGCCACCGGCGTGGGTGTGTTTGCTACATAATAATAGAGGAAAGTATAGTAGAAATATTGAATACCACAATAGCGCTGTTCCTACCTACGTAATATCTTTTAAACCAGCAACAGTATGCATTTGCCACTATTTGCATGTGTGGGGATAATTTTATTTTTTGTATACTTCTGGAAGTTTGGATTGTTCAATATAAAGTAGGTACTGGATACCTGCAAGCTGAAAACATTTTCATAGCGTAATAGAAAGCATAATTTATAGAAAAAGCTTCGAAACTACAAGTCATGAACTGATTTTTGTGAACGTTTCAAGATAGCAGTACATGGGAGACAAAGTATATAAACTCAATCTCACCTATCTTAAACTACCTTAAAGCATTCATAAAAAAAAGTTCAATGCTCTTACTTTTCTTGTGCGTAGCTTGTAGTTTAGAATTAATTTTTGAAGCGTAAGTGGTTGTAATATGGAATACTAGCGGTGTAGAAATATGGACTCGGGCTGGCAGACACAGACTGGCAGATAAGTCTTCCTGAAAACTCTTCAGAAGATGAGAACCTAGATATTAATCAATCAATATCCAAAAAATAACGAAGAAACAAATTGCTAGTTCTGCAGTGACCACTTTTTGTCCTTTTCTAAAGTTTCTAAGTAAGCTGAATAGAAAGTATGAACACAAGAAATTAATGGGAAAGTGACTATTTTAAAAGGTCTTTGTATTTCCTATTATTTAAACGCAAAAGAATTTGTTTGCTACAAATAAATTTGAATTTTGTTTTCTGATTTGGTTTGATAGGCATTTAAAGTTCCTATCAATATTAAGTTTCAATAAAAACAAATATGGAAGATTTTTTGTGTTAAACGTCCTCGGGTAAAACGCGTGTTATTTCCATTGTGTATTGGTGGAACTTTCACCACCCCATTCAACTGATATAAAGAAGCAGTGGACCAAATTTCACAAGCTTTCATTCATTCTTACGCAAGTTATAATGGAATTACTGTTTGTGGAGTACAATGGGTTCCGCTCCTCCATATTCATTCATTTTCGGTGGAACGCTGGGGATTGGTATTATATATATATATATGTATCGAATTTCAATTTCGTATCTTTAGAAATGCGCATTTTGCAGTACTTTAAAAGTTACCATTATACGTGGAGGGGCGGGGGTTGGGGGTTCTCTGTGGGCCGATCACGCTCATTTACTAAAAAAAAATAACAAACTGATATACTAAGTTTCAGCTTTCTACGTTGCTCTGTTCGCCCGTAATGGTGTTCACAGACGGACGGACTGACACACGGATATGCATAAGTCGACATAACTTTTGATCCTGAGTAGGAATCTAGTAACTTTTATGGGTCTACGATGACTTCTTCAAGGTGTTGTAAAGGGTAGACCAAACTTATTAAGGTATTTGTTATACAAAGACCTTAAAAAGATATTCGGCATTTGTATACTTTTCTCTGCGAAAATTATAAATTTCGAAATACAACAATGTCTGCGTCGCCTTTAATTTGATGCCTACATGTACAATCCTTGAAAAATAATTTCCTCAAATGTAACTTAGTGACAGAGAACAAAAGCTGAAGTTTTTAATTAACCCTTAACGCGTGGTTTATATTACATATTGTAACTTTCATTCACTACCTGTTTTATAGGGTCATTCGTGTGTCTGTCCGTCTATCCGTCTGTCACAGCCAATTTGCTCCGAATCCACTGGACCGATTAAGTTGAAATTTGGTGCACATATGAATTTCTGTGACGCAAACACGGACGTGTAACGTAAATAAATGAATTTTGAATATGGGGGTCACTTTTGGGGGCCAAATTAGAAAATTAAAAAAAAGTTTTGCAAACTGTACCGCGTAACATATCAAATGAAATATATTTTTTATATTGTCTCAAATATATTTTTTTATAATTTAAAAGTATTTTTAAAGTTATTCAAGAAAAAAGATGAAAATTGACCTTTCCCCCTCCGGTTATCTCCGAAACTACTGAGCCTAAAATTTAAAAAAAAACTACTGAAAATAGTTCTTCACTTACAGATAGGTCAAAGATGCCGCACGCCTAGCGAGTGCAGGTATTTGAGTCAGATTTAAAAAAAAACATGGTAGATAACATATTCATCCTACGGAACCCTCCCAACGCGAGTTCAACTCGCACTTGTCCGGTTTATTTCTATAAAATTTTAATACTTAAGAATGTCAAAAAATAAATAAATAATTAAGTAAAATAAATTTTTTTTCCTAAAAGGTTCGATTCTTTCCGATTAAAGAAACACACATTTAAGAATGCGACAACAACACATTAAACCTCCTCCCAGATAAATTAAACCGCATTTTTCTACCTGCTGTTTCAACTTTCAGCCTAGTACGGGTGGGCGGTATTTTTAAACACTTGCAAGGTAGGTGTACTTAGTCGTAATCCTTAATAGTTATCAATTATCAATATACAGTAAGTGATTTAAAATCATGAAGGAAAATAATAAAATAGTGATACTGTTCAGGTTTGTAGTGGAAATTTGTGGTGTCGTTATGAAGAAGCTCTTAGTGTTTAGAATTTAGAAATGGTTAAAATTGTTTTTTTTTAATGTTTCGTAACGAGGAATATGCTTGGACAGCCCAATCAAGGGCCGCTACCCCCAGGTAATGTCTAACGACGGACCTACTTTCACAACTTCGTAAGAACTATGCCATTTGCTGCTCTTAATAAGTTGTGAGAAATATCCGCGAACCTATCTTCACAGCGATATGCGAGCCATGAATTTTTACTCGCCTTACGAGTTGTAGGGACCATACGCAAACTATGTATGGCAACCAAATGCGAACTGCGAAAAATCGTTGCGAAGTTTGGTTCCCAAATAGTTCTTAGAATCACTCTTGGATGCTGTCAAATATTGTAAACTGATACATAAACTTGCAGTCATTTGCATTTGAATTTCCGCAGTAAGAAGTAGCGTTTCAGGTTAACTTTATTAATAAAATGGATTTAATAAATGTGACATATGCTTTCAATTTTAAGAGCATCACCTATAGTATGTAGTGTACATTAAAAACATTGTAGTTGAAAGAAATAAGTCTTACTTAGGCTTGCTATGTCCGATCTTTTAAATAAACACTTCTCTCGCGACCAATTTGGTCCGGGTTTGATACACTTCTTGCGAAGAGAGTCAATGTTTTTCTTATTTGACGACCAGTATAAGATCCCATTCTTCTCCCAACAAGACGGTATAACAGTAAGCAATGTATCACCATCTTCAATGGTCTCGACGATCTTATATGTATACATATTTTTTGTATGACGAAATTTCTAAAAAATAATAAAATGAATTTTGAAATGAAACAAGATCAAATATCAGAACTGTCAGAAGGTTATGGTTGTTGCTTACAACCATGTACTCGGCAGAACGATTCAGTTGTGTTACACAACTCTGCAGTTTTTAAAAGAACTTTATATTTATGGGTCACAACCCAGAATTATTCAATTGTTTCAAGTTACAACTATATAGTTCCGAGCACAACTAGATGGTCAACAATCACAACTATGTATTTCTGATTATAATTACGTGGTTGCTGACTACGTCTCCGTAGTTCTGAACAGGGCTTTAAATTTGTAAGTAGCAACTGCGTAGTTCTGATCAAGAGAAATCATGTTTAAAAACTGAAATACTTTCTAACAATATGAACTAACGCCACAAATTCATACTAAATCAATTCAGGTATATTTCACTAAAAACTTTATTTACTTTTTGTCAAGAGTATAGACATATTTCACGTTCTTATAACACAATAATTTTGTTTTCCGGAAGTAATTTTCCATCACCTAAACTGTTCCAGCTGTTTTAGAAAAATACAAAGAAAAAATTTGGGAGTATTTGTGATCCGCTATTCTTTAGTTTTCACATAAAACTGATTAGTTGCGAACGTAAAACTCACAACCTCATAGTTGTGAACGGCCAATAACACTCAGAAGAACTGCGAGTCACAAACGCATATTTATGATTCACAACTTCATAGTTTGGGGCTACAAACAAATAGTTGTGGGGAGCACTTACAGATTATACGCCATATTTATGAACAAATACTGACATGTGTCCATTTTTAAACCAAAATGTTGCCTTAAAATTTAATTTGGCGACTACCTTTACTACTATTTTTATATGTAAAGACAGTCTTTTAACAGCTTTCCTAACATTTAACACATATTAGAAACAATTTCTACGCATTATACGACCTATATATTTTTTCTAATAATGTCACATGCTTGTGGGAACCTGGATATTTCCGCCAAATTGGTTGTAAATTGGTTGTGAACGTGGTTGTCGTACC
>QYTT01095559.1:11255-28203 GCA_006980735.1 Dasypogon diadema
ACGATGTGGGTCAGCGCTTCCGTGTTCAAGAGGGCGCTTGTCGCTAAGTCGCCAAGGGTTAGCATTGACTTCCTCTATTGTGTGACCTTGCTTCTAACGAGAAAGTCGATTGGCTTCCCCCTTCCACTGGCCCTCTGGGCTTTCCTCAATAGCCAGAGGCATGCCGTTCTCAGGTCAGCAATCTCCTCCGGCCACTAATAGGCAAGGCGCTTATCATGACTCGGTTTTAATCGGATCTTTGATGCATCACATACTCTGCCAAGGAGATCCATAGTTTCCCTCCCCTCAGCCTATCTCCAGCTCCCAGTCGATTTTGTGTTGATGTTCTTTCAAGAAGCTGTGTCTATCAAAATGGAGGTATGTGTTCCTTACGGTAGCTTGTTAATTGTAAAAGTTTTGACATTGAATATTACAATTCCCTGTAATTATTTTCAGATCATTCGTCTGGGAAAGGTTGAGCAATTGGAAGCTGTGTCGTTCCATGCCAGTGTGAACACTACTATGGCCTAGTGCACATAAAATAAGTATATCGTTATTTCGGGGCACTTTTTCAAGTACAAATTTGTGATCCCTAATTGGCTAAAAAGGTAACAAAGATTTCATAGAATTTTCGATAGCTGCAGGGCTGGCCGTGAAGTTTTTAGTGCCTAGGAATAGGATAGCCTTCACCTTATCCTGGAAGACCGTGGAATACTTTCACTTCCAATTCTTCGCATAAATAGCCAGTCCTAAAGCCATCCTGCTTATTCAAGGATATTTTTTTTTTGAATATTCAGGATTAGATGCGTCAACGAAGGAAGAAGCAGTTGTCTCTATCAACGATTTGATATGACATGTTATCGAATGCCTCCTCAATATTCAAGTATGAAGTGTTTCCTTGATGCGTAGTGCTCTCGCTATTTTATGAGAAAGGTTGTGTGGGGCCTAATTGCATGAGGAATTTAAAAATCGTTACTTCCATCCTGTAGACCTGACATCGCCCATTGAGTGTGCAGAATAAAAACGTAATTCTCCTTAGTACCGAAAATGGAGAAGTGTACATATTTGGACACCTGGAGTTATTTCCCACTTCAGACTGTTTAAGTTACTAACAAGTTGCCCCGTGCTTGTGGCGCAAACAAAAAGATTACCTACTCGTGCACGTTGACCTAGAATCCTACCATAAAATAAATTGTCATAGAACTCTCCCAAGATCCGTGAGGAACGTGAAGTGCAAACAGTTTCCACTTTGTGTGCTCAGCGCAGCACTAACCACTAATCGCTTGTCGCCTAATCTCCGGTTAATTCAACAGCGACGCTTTGTTTGCACGCGTCTAATAGAGTGCTTTCCTGAAGAAAATGTCCACCTTAAGCACTTATAGCAATATTAAAGAGCTCACGGATCACTTCCGCGTTTTATTAAAGATTTTTCTTTGCTCGTCTGGTCATTCGCTTTTCTTCTGGCGAGTGCTATTTGCATGACAATTCCCTGCTTAACTAGCAGCCGTCTGACAACTGTCTCGCGGGTTCCGCGCCTGTCACATTATTTATGTGCTTCTGTGACAAAAGCAGCGATGGTATCACAGTAGCAGTAGCAGTGGACATTTGGGTAAGTCAGCGGCAATTATTATCCTCGCAAAAGCACCCTGAAACGTTGGCCCACGCAAATTTTCATTTGTCAAGGTGTTCCCTCTATGTCACCTGGATTACGGCTGGAAAAAATTACGCAAAATAGCATTTCTCTGATGTTTTCCTCGCGATAGCTTGCGATTTCTACTGCCCACTTATTGAAGGGTTCTGGCCCGATTGATTAAAATCGTAGATGCTTTCCAGGTGAGGATGCAAAAGAGCGAATTTGAATAAGAAAGTAAAACTAACTCCTCTGACACTGTTTTGTCTAGACCAGATGAAAGTAGTGTGCAAGTGACAAAATTTTAGTTTTCCTCAACAAATCACGGCGAATCATCAAGATTAGAGTTTGGTTTTGACCAAATATGGGTCCCGGTTGCATTTCAAGTGAAGAAAGTATTTGTACGAGGCCCCATAGTACCAGTTTAGGTGAATTTATTTCTCTATTGTTTGGAATAAAACTGAAAATGATCTTATCAGTGGGGCCCGTGTAGTGGCATATTTTCACAAGTTCATTGCTTGGGGGGTTCAAGTGCAAGAATCTGGTAAGGCATGGGCATGGACATGCCCACGTTTCACCAAACTCACTAAAATGCAAATTTCCAGTGACATTTTCAGATTATTAGCAGCGAAATCTTGTGCAGTAGCGAAAAGGTGCAATTAAGTTTATTTTAACTTCAGTTGGGATAATGTTAAGCTGAAAATTTCCCTGCCCATGGCTTTTATGATCTAAACAGAGCTGAAACAGAGATTTTACCACATCACGGTCGCAATGTAACAGCTGACAAATTATGTTTTAGCTTCGTATTGTTGAAAGTTTCAAAATGGCACAAAATCCCAGGAAATCAGTTCGAAGAAACAGTCCTAGATTTTTCTAAATAAGTATGATATATATATGGTAAGTTGGCTGGATACCATAGATTCTCTTTCAAAATAGAATAGATTCATGTTTTCGAAGCCTTATTTTACTTAGAATCCTATAGTTTTCAACATACACCCTCTGAAGCAGCGGCGTAACTAGCCCTGAATGGGCCCTGTATCAAAATTTCTTAGGGGCCCCTTTTCGAAAATTAAACAAAAATACTTTCATATAAAAAATATCTTAGAAAATAACAAAAACAACAATCAATACATATTAAAAAACCTAACTCTAAAAAAATAGTCTAATGGTTAAATATGTACTTTTTTTCCGGCGAACGTATTTATTATATCGTCCATAGCTAAAGAAGATTTTAGTTCCTCCTTTTTCGATGGACAGTATTGATTTTGTTATCTCCGATAGACGTTCTTGTCCCAAAGAAGTTCTAACATAATTTTTAATAAGTTTTAATTTAGAAAAGCTCCTTTCAGTTGTTGTGGTTGTAACCGGTACGGTCAAAAATAGTAAGCATACTGTTATAACCTCTGGGAAACTGGAGGCCAGGCTATTGAAATTTATTAATAATAATTCTGCGAGCTCCTTAATGGTATGAATTTTCTGAATTTGTGATTTCAATGAACGTAATCAGCATTTGGCGCATGCGCTTGTACTCCTCCATATATACCCTACATTACATTTGCGCCATCGTAACCCTGTTCTCTACATTTGGACAAATCAATTAAATATTATTCGATTGTATTTAAAATTTAAAATTCAAGTCCTCCTGCAGTACAATCGGCTACAGATCTAAACTCCAAAAAGGACTCGCAGATTTTGATTTGTTTAGGTACACCATTATTTTCTGTTATGGACATATATCGAAAGACTACAGAAAGTTGGTCAATTTTTGACAGATCTTGTGTTGTATCCATAATAATTGACAAAAAAGGAGCTTTATTAATTTCCAAAACAATATTTTCCCTAGCAAATATTTTCCGAGCAAATTAATAATCTTATTCTGAATCGTGGGGCTTAGATAACTTATGTCACCCTTTGGCTTTAAAAGAAGCTCTTTTAAGACTGGATCATAGTTAGATAATAAGTATATAACAGATATGAAATTCCCAAATTTGGAATCATGACTTATTAACGGTAAATTGCACGACGCTAAAGTTATTATAACATTAATTAGACGATGCAGTACATTTCGCCAGAAAGCAATTTTACTATTTATTTCACTTTTCAAATAAATATCAGTTGTATTTCCTTGAAACCAATTATTATAAGAAAGAGCCGAGTTTTTATGCTGCTGTGATTTTTCGTGGCCAATTATATTTTGTGTAAAATTGCTTCTAACGGAGACGTCACTAACGATTTACTTTGACGATCTGCTAACAACCAACAAAAGTGGCAATATGTTTTGTTTAAAATAGTGGAATAACATTGTCATGGCCTTACAATATTTACACCAGCCTCATTTAAACAGGAGTAATGAAACTTTGAAAAACATCGCTTTGTTCCTGATGGATCCTTTGGAAACGGTCCTCGAGGAGCTAGTCACTCGGCGAAATAATGTCACAATATCTAAGTAAGGGAATCAAAATACCTAACAAAGACAGTTAACAACCATATACATATAAGTATGTACATCAGCCAACGGGCCCTGTATCATTGCTACAACTGCTATAGCGGTAGCTACGGCCCTGCTTTGAAGCCTTTTATAGTAACATTTCATAGAGAACCCTTCAGCCGCTGCAGTGAGTCCTCAACTAAAAATTGTACAAATTTACATATGTGCGATCTTAATGGACACATATGCTTTTTAGTACAATTTTGTATTATATTAAAGCTTACCTTTAATACGATACTGAGGTTACAGGAGATCGATGTCCATAAATTATGTTTTTTTCGAAATATATCAGAGTTGTTATATTTATATGAAACGCATACATATACTGTTTGAATTACATTTCCAATATTGTTGTCTTGAAATTCTCGTATTAAACATTCCCTATACATATGAACTCTATTAGACATTGCGTTTTTGAAAGCAGTTTAATACTCTATTCCTCCATTTTCTTTACACAACTTCCCCGGATCTTTTCAAAATTGTAATATTGGCGTCGAAACCTGGGAAGAAGGAATTCAAAACATTTTCAACGTACGGAAAACAGAAATGCAACTTAAGAGGGTGTCGATCAGTAGCGTGTCTTATAATTTCATTTACCTCCGAATGTTGGGAATCCTTCGTACCTTACGTAATCTTGCGTCCTATAAAAATCGTCGCGCCAAAACTTTCTTTTATAAGTCTAAATTTAATACCAAATTATCAAATAAAAAATTATGGTACAATTTAAGGGATATTGTCGTCGGCAAATCTGAAATGCATGGTGTTTGTGAGGACCTGAATGTTTTGAATATAAAATTCATTCAGTCCTCTTCATTACCTTAACAACATTGTGGTAGTGCGCACCCTTACGTCTCTCCAACTCGCAACCATGTGTTAATAGAATTTTCTTTTATAAGTTTCACACAAAGGGAAGTGCATGATTCATTTCATAGTATTAAGTCTAATGCTATTGGTGATAATCATCAAACATATTCTCCCTTTCATCCTGCCCTACCTCACACACTCTTTAGTGATATAGTTTCAACCTCTACCTTTCCTAATAACTTCAAGTACTCCAAAATCACACCAATTCCAAAATAAAGTCCGGGTCAAGAATATCGTCCAATATCTGTATTACCTTTCTGCTCCAAGGTATTTGAAAAACTTCTACATAAGCAAATCTCCGTTTTTGTTGAAAATAATAATCTCCTATCTCCTTTCCAATCCGGTTTTAGGAAAGATCACAGTTGCATAACTGCCTTGTCTATGATAATCATACACTGCTCACTCTTCTTGACTTTTCCAAGGCTTTTGTTAAGGTTGGTCATTCTATTCTAATCAATAAGCTCTCTTCACAGATTCTCAGAATTTCTCCTACTCCGCATCTAATCTTATTAGATTCTATCTTACGAGTCGATTTCAGCAAGCTTATGTTCGTGAAAGAGTATCTAGCATGCAACAGGTGTACAGTCGTATTCCTCAAGCGTCAATCCTCGGTCCCTTATTATTTTCATTATTCATTAACTACCTGTCCCTTGTAATCAGGCATTGTAATTTCCACATGTATGCTGATGCCATTCAGCTATATATACATAAGTCTCCTGACCTACCTACCTACAGAATCTGTAAGGCTAATGAAGGCTGACTTAACGATCGTATGGAGATGGAGAAAACGGACTGGTTCTGAATACCTCAAAATCAAATGCTATTATCAGGTGATAAATTTTAATTCCCTTCCCAATGAAATAATGAAACATAAAAAAAATATATAAATAAAATTAAAAAAGAAGCCAATATGGAACTAGCTAATCTCGCAAGTTACAGAGGTCAAGTATCGTATCGAATCCTAAAGTCAAACATCGTATAGAGATGGCAAAAACATTTGGATGAATAATAAATATCGATAAATTGTACGTATATATCGATAAATGTTTATCGATATACTAACTTCCGATAATGCGATATTTTATCGATATTGGTACAAATATATCAAAGTATGCTGAAAATACAGCGATAGTCCCTTCGGCTTTACAAACGTACAAAGTGGTAATGAACTAGTGTCAGTGGTATAATGTACATACAATGTAATTGCAACTATGATGGATTCAAGTGTTGCGGCAAAACCCCCGGGGACCACACAAGCTATGAACTACGATTTTGTAGTCACACAGGAATGGTAACATTGGAGGATGTAGTAGAATGATTCATGTTTGACCACTTATTCCTATTCTTAACCATTCTTAAAAAACAGGTCTTCCTCAGGCAAGCATCTTTCAAAATTTCTTCTTTTTGTATTCGGTACCATACAAACATTGGGATTGATTGCTGTAAGTACTTATTACAAATGCGACAATTATTTCTTATAATATGCTTTATACTTTTCACAAAGCATATTCATAATTTATCGATATTTTGTGATTTTTTCCGACATATATTAGTTATCGATATCGGCTTTCTCTTATGATGATTTTATCGATATTTTCAAAATTTCTGATATTCCTAGTATGAGAGCAAATCGTATATAATGCTGTGCTTTGGCAGCGGTTAAAAATTGCACACGAAGGACGTAATAGGTGAAGTTCAGATATCTGTAAAAGGCGAAAGAACGCGAAAGTATAGTGCGGAGTATGAGGACAAGGCAATTGGTGCGATCGCGCGTATCGTACCGCCTAAGTAAAGTTTATCAAATGCACGCGCAACTATTGACTCCTGGGAATGTATTTTCACAGCCTACATCTAATCTACGTGACGTTAAGTTGCCTAACTTACCGTTCAATACTTCATGGTGTAATGGGTATATATGTGTATGTATATTTCCAACATTAATTGTATAAGTATTTTAACACAGGAGTGTCATTGGAAATTTACTAATCACCCTTAGGTACATTATTCTTTCATTGATACATTGAAAAAGAAAGTGATTTCATAATTTCGATTGCAAAATTTGCTTCCCATGAAATGGACTGTAATCTTTTCAGGCCATCGAAGGAGCCATGATATTATTAACATTAGCTTGGTCATCCCCAGGCGATCTCAAGATTCTACAGATTTTGGGGGTATCTCCCACGCCGGTAGCAGAGGGGATTTAGGCGCACATCTGCAGATTTTCTCCCCAGTTGCTGTGGGTTCAAATCCTGCACAGGATATGGCGATTCTAGTAACAAGAATTGTTCTTGCGAAGCCATCTGGGATATTACACAGTAATACTTTCGTACCTAAAAAAAAATTGTGGCTCATTTCCTACATTTGTCAGGTTAATATTTCCCAATTTCTCTTTCCATAATTTCCTTCCACCTAAGCTGTGCAGTGTGCATCAGAAGGTTGTCCACTGAGCTTAGCTTTCGGTCTTTTTAACTACATTAACCATTCCAGATCTCCATATTCAATTTTTTTTGTTTATGACACCAAAACGGTAGGTACATACTCAAATCCACTCTGTATAAATATGTAATTGTATGTACTTTGGAAAATTACCAGTCGAATTTGGAATGAGAGAGGTAATCGAGACAAGCAATAGGACCAAGCAATCTATATGCCAAAAGGAAATCCCTTCCATCAGGTGAGTAGCTTGCACTTCCTCATAGGAAAGTGAAGAAACTTCAATCAATGGTAATGACATTTTATTTCTAGCCAAATAAAAGCATCCTTCTCGGAGGCCTATTTTAATTGCGTATAAATTTACAACATAGTCCGTCGTTAAGTTTTCCTTTTTCCTATAGTCCAATAAGCGTTAGATTGGCAATGGGACAACGTGGCGACCAGTAACAGTTCTTGAAGCCAGATCTTCAGAATCTGGTTCCACCAGCCTGTGCAGCCGCATTCACAAAACCACCCACCCGCTGCAGCTGCTATTTTAGCGATGACAAATGGCCCCGCAGGAATTCAATTTAGCAACTCATTAAACTAAGCGCGGTTTAATGTAGCTCTCTTGCAGAGCTGCATAGCAGCATGAAAAATTGATCCCATCCACATCTTTGGGGTCTTATATTGTTTGTAGCATTTATAGCTCCTTTGATCAACAGTTCTTGTCGTTTGCTGGTGGCCATGTGAATGGTTGGTTAGTGGTCTGTTCTTCTAGGCGCACAGGTAAGTATAGGTGTTAAGTGAGCGAAATGTGCGGCCCAACAATTAAATGTGCCTGAAATATTTTGTGGGGTTAATCTATAATGACCTCCTATCGCTGTAGCAATATTAACTGAGGAAATCAAAGGGTAATCAACTGCAGCCGATGAAAATCTGTTCTTATGAAATATTTACAACCAAGCGTAATTAAATTATAATTCTTGCCCGGCTCGGCATTTCTGAAATTTATTGCCGCACTTAATTGCAAATTTGAAAATTTTCATTTGATCGCATAACCGGCTCCGCGAAAACAGGAATACATTAAATAAAACTTTCCTTATTTTTACATATGTACATACATGTAAAGTTTCCAGCAGGAAGTATGCCCCAGTAACATATTTTTTTCTCACAGAGATCATTTGCATTTCTAATGAAGAGCTCACCTCTAAGTCTTTGGCTGGAGTGGGCACAATTTTACGGCCACATGTGTTTCTGAACTACTTTGTTAAGTTGTCAAGGCCACTTTAAGAAACCTTTATTAGTATTACAAAAGCTACAGTGTGATCCTTCTAGTGCAATGTAACCGGGAGTGTTTTGTAATAAGTGACCTCATACTCAGCAAAACGTGGATCTACTACGATTATGCTGCCTCTGAATTTAGCACTACTCCCATAGCGTTGAAAATTTCTGCTAACAAAAACCACATCTGGGTGCAGGCGTGGTTTTACGGGTTGTTAAACTTAATAGCCCATGAAGATCTTAATAGGTTTATTAGCACTTCCAACCAGTGATTACAACCTGATAAGAACTGGAAACCAGAGTGCTTCTAAGAAAACAACCACGTTTGATGTTCGCGGATAAGTACCACAATTTTGTTCGCATCGTTCGGCTCCCGATAATGATTGATCTCGCTCCCGACTGTTAAGTCGCTAATTTGTTTTAATTGACTGAATATGTGCTGAGAGTTGGCGTACGTCTAGCATTTACCACGGGCAAAACGTATAATCTGTAAGTCACTTCGTCTGAAAGATATTTGCGGAGAATAATGATCAATGATTAAAAATCGAAGTACTATGATATCTGTGTGCGACTATATTCAGGTCGCAACTTATTTAAATCAAAATCAATCCCAATAGATAAATTGTAGCTAAACGTCCCTATTTATATTCTGATTAAATCTTATTATGAAGTTATTACACCGTCGTTGAGTACTACTCGTAAATGTTGATTGAATTATTTTTCGAAGAAAACCAATTCAACTCAATTCAATTTATTTATAGAGAAAGTTATAACGATAAAATAAGCTTTATTCTATAATAGGAAAATGTGATAAATAAAAAACAAATAAAAATAATCCACTAATAAAAAAAGAAAAACAGACAAAGAATATCGAGTTACAATGTACAGAGAAAACGAAGAAAATAAAAAGGAAAACAATATTAATAGTAAAAATTGTAAAACCAAATAGAGATATTTGACACAAAAATACATCCACGTGTCTTTTAAATGCAGTATGTAAACGCGTCCTTTGAACGTGGATAGCTAAAATCGTTGAAAGAATATCGAGTTGACCTCTGCTTTCGCGTCCTTTTTCGTCCCCGTGCCTTCACACTTCCCCAACCGAGCATTTCCCTATTGATTATCTATCCCATGCTACCTACGGGGCCACCTGTGTTGGCCACCCTTCTGCTCGCCAAGGCTGGGTAGTCAGATACAATATGCTCGGCCGTATCAATATCCCCCAGGCACTGTCTGTATGTTTCATCCTTCAGGATTCCCATCCTTTTGAGGTGATATCCAAAGTTACCGTGTCCAACAATCAGATAAACTGACCACCTGAGTGTTCCCCGCTCGATTCACACAACATAATCGCTTTCTTAGCCTGTCGGCAAATTGTCATATTTTCCCACCGATTTTAGTGTTGTTTTAGGTCCTTCATCACGGCTGTCTCAATGGCAGAAAATGATTCTGGACCTATAAACTCTATAGGCGACCCCTGCTTTGCTATGGCGTCAGCTTTTTAATCCTCCTCGATTCCTATGAGCTTCTAACCCAACAAAGTGTTACCTCATTTTCTGAGGCACACTCATTAGAATTTTGTACACAGTCCATCGCTACGGATAAATTTACCTCCATCCATTCCATGCATCTTGCAATGCTCTCATTGTAATTCCACCTTTAGGGCATCGCGAGTTCTCTAATCCCTTTTACGTGACACAGGATTCTCTTATGCCCATACTCAGTTCCTGAAGTGCTCTACATCCTGAGTGACGTCTCCACTGCCATCTTCTTCACGAAGAGATCCATGAGCGTTGAGTTTCACAGCTGCGTTGTGGTTGTAGTACGAAAAGCGCCCGTAATCCTCATGCACACCATCCTTTGTATTCTGTCCAAGTTACAGTGGCATGCATTAGACCACCAAACTACGGCAGAAAATGTCAGTATATTTCTAACCACCATTGTACCTATATATCCAGTGTGCTGATCGCTATGAGATACCCGCTCTTCTACATTGATGCAACACCAACTTCGCTTTTCTACTCTTTTCTTTAACATTATGCTCCCAGGTCAGCCCCGAATCCAGTTATACCCCTAGGTGTTTGACCTCCCTAGCAACGTTGATCTTAGATTGAAATGCAGTGAGATTCCAGATCCTTAGCCCTCCTGGTAGTTTCTGTCTCGTTCGCGGTAATAGTGAAATCTTATTCCTCATACCACCCTTCTGTCACCCGAAGAGCATTCCTCATGATATCACGTAGCATGTAACAAAACCATGATCGGCTATCGAGGATCAATTATTAAAACAATATTTCTTTTAAAATAGTTTTTGTAACAAAAGCGAAACTTGTTTTGTGGAAATTAAATTTTCATTAATTGCTCACCTTAATCCACATCTCCTACCTGTTCGTACAGTACAGAGTACAAATTGGCTTCTTCCGCACCTGCAGACACTGGTAAGCAATGAACTTGTTATGCTTCCCAGCATTTCCTTCTTCATAAATCTGTCTTGCAACGAGATAAATTCAGCTCATTGACTTACATTCAGCAAGGTCCAAATCGACAGATGAAGTTATGCTTATGCTGCGCTGTGACTAATTAGTGAAGTAATCGGTGATAATTTGATCCCCGCATGATCGATGCGGCGACCAGCGGTGGAGGTAATCCTCGAAGCCACCTATTGCCAACAGCGAGCATGACTTGACATCGTTTATGCACCGCCGGCTCCTCTATAACGAGATGACGTTGGTCAACTTTTAATGAGTGTCCGTAGACGAATTTGTTATGCGCCGATGGCCGACTGCACGTGATATACGTCTCAAATAGTCCGGGATAATTTATTCTAACGGGAATGCTGTAAGCTATGTTTTATGAAACGCTGTCTCGGATTGTTATGCATTTATGATAACTCATGTCCAGCATGGCGCCATCCATCTAGCGAACAAGTTGTTCGGGCATATGATCCCGACGCAGTGGATTTTCCGACAGTGTCCGTATATTGACCTGCTCCGTCCTTTTAAGGACAACTATTGTACGCCAGAAGCTAGTGATTGAAGATTGACGATTGACGACTTCAGGTGATGTTTATTATCACTTGCTCCCCATACGAATTACCGTCGATCAATCAGAGCTCGTAAAATATTTCTTTGGCCAATTAAAGAAAGTGAATCGGGACTCAACGAAATGAATCTTTCAACACTTCATAGTAATCTTTGGAGCGATCCAGTTTCCTGATGTAATCGTAATTTGTTGGGAATTTGTACAGAAGTGCGTTTCAAGCACATTTGAATTGGATAGTTCTTATGTATTGGCGTATTGCACTGACTTAAAACGAGACTTACTTTTCTTGCGTGACACGTTACATAATTCTTTAAATGTTTCGGAAGCAGATAGAGAGCTACCAATATCACTTTTACGGGTTATATAAAATGTGCTATAAAAACCAATAATAGTATGGTGTATGTAGCTTAAATTTATGGACTTCGTAAAACTGATTTCATATTTAACCTACAAATTTTTGATTGCAGAATGGGGAAAGGTTAGAAAGGTTAGAAACGTGTGTTGAGTTGAGTAGTGTGGTTGCCTGAAAAGTGAAAGAATCTTATTTTACCCAATTGAAGAAAATCAAGTTAAGGAAAATAATTAAATAAAGAATAAAAGGATAAAAGTGGAATCTTCTGTCTATTTGCCATCTTGACAAAACTTGGAGGAGGCTGCAGAGGGCTGGAGTCTTTCATCTAAGCTTACCAGGGAGACACACTCCATCCTGATCTCGATTACTTTCAGAGTGAAAATCAAAACAAATAAATGAAATTCTTTGCTTTGCTTAATTTTCGTGTTTCCATAAACTCTTGAAATCCATTTGTAGAATTTCTTTCTTCCAGGAAGTGCATATTTTGCCTCTAAGCTGGATACCAATCAGCCTCCAAAAAAGTTGTGGAGAAACATCCGCAATTTGGGAATACACGGTAGTGATGATAACAAATGTACTATGGACCCAGATGTACTGAATAACTTCTTTGTAAATAGGAGCCTTCCGTATTCTGACTGTCAGAATGTAGATGGTCTCCCTGATGAGGGATTTGGCTTTAGATGCACTGAGGCTTCTGAAGTACTTGCAACCATTTATTCTATTAGATCGAACGCCACTGGACTAGACTCTCTAACGTCCGAATTCTTGAAATTAATAATACCTTTTATTGTGAGTCCTCTGGTTCATATTCTTAACTTTTGCTTAACTACCTCTCAATTTCCGACTGAGTGGAAGAAGGCATTGGTAATCCCTGTTCCCAAAAAATCATTCCCATCGGAGCCTGGTGATTTTCGTCCTATCAGTTTACTGTGTTTTTTTGCGAAAGTGTTGGAGAAAGTCATGCACAACCAAATAATGGAATATGTCAAGCAGAACAGTCTCTTATCTAAGTGGCAGTCTGGTTTTCGTCCGAGTCATGGTTGCGAGACAGCTTTATTAAAGGTTACGTCGGACATCCATGAGGCACTGGATGAAGACCACTTGGCTGTATTGGTTCTGCTTGATTTTAGCAAAGCATTTGACTCGGTAAGTCACCAAAAGCTGCTTGGTAAGCTTAATAAGGACTTTAACTTCTCATCTTCTGCTGTGAAGCTGATAAGGAATTTTCTGGCTTGCAGATCCCAAGTTGTTAAAATAGGAAATGACTACTCGTCTCCTGCGTTTTTATACTCGGGTGTACCTCAGGGCTCAATTCTTGGCCCACTTTTGTTCAGCCTGTACATAAATGACCTACCAAAAGCAGTGCGAAGTTGTGCTATCCATCTTTATGCTGATGATGTCCAATTGTATCTCACTCGTCCAATTGGGCTATTTGAGGATTGTGTTGTGCGAATAAATGAAGACCTACAATATGTACATGAATGGTCTCAAACCAATGGTCTCTTGTTTAATCCATCCAAATCAAACTGCTTAGCTATTTATAGGAACTTCATAGACACAAGAGATTTACCACCCGTCATATTGGATAATACCGTTATTGATTATGTGCATTCAGTGAAAAATTTGGGTGTTCAACTGAACTCCAACTTTAGTTGCTGTGATAATGTCCGTTCGGTTTTGGGTAAGATCTATGGTAGCTTAAAACAGCTGTGGATTAGTTCGGTTTGTGTACCTCCTGCATTACGAATGAAGTTAGCTAAGTCAGTCGTGTTACCTCACTTTGTGTATGGTAGCCTGATCTTTCCCAAGTTGGATTCTGTTTGTGCGAGGAAAATGACGGTAGCATTTAATGATGTAATTAGGTATATTTACAGCCTATCCAGAGGGAGTCACATTACCGCATACGCTGGTTCGTTTATTGGTACATCCATTGGGACTTATTTGGCGCGGCGTGAGCTCGCTTTCCTTCACAAAGTGATACATGTAGGGTAGCCAGATGTCCTCCAATTGGAGGATTGTCCTCCATTCTGCATATTTGTCCTCCACAGAAAAATTAACCACAAAATGTCCTCCATTCCATAAGTTCCTAAAATGTCCTCCATTTTTTGGGAGGACATATAACGACTAATGATATTTGCTCCAAATATGTTCCAAATAAAGTATTTCTCGAATTTACTCAACCCTATTGCAAACAAAATCAATCCAGACCCTTGCCTTTGAATGGCATCCAACTTCAGATGCATCAATTTACATTACTTAACTGTCATTTTGAAGTGAGTCAGTCGCTGTTTCATTTAATATATCGACATTTCGTTGATCCTTAACAAGTCGTAAGAATCGTCATTCAGTATTTCATTGCTCTTTAATTGTATTTTAATATTTCAGGGAAAAGGAAAATGTATGAAGAAAATAATAACGATACAAATACGACCAATACGACTGAAAATATGTCTTCGTCTTCCGAAGCAACACTAGCAACAGCACTTAAAGAAAAGAGGAGGGAAACATATTTGGGGAAAAAGAAAAAATCTGCAATAACAATGACATCTAATGCAAGAAAAAAACGGAAAACTTCGTTTAACAAAGATTGGTTAAAAATGTACACCTGGTTACGTGAAAATAGCAATAATACTGTCTATTGTTCCGTGTGCAACAAAAGTTTTACTACTGAAACTCACGGAGAATACGCAATTAAGAGACACAGCAATTCGGAATCTCACCAACGTAATTTAGAAATCAGAAAACAAGAAAGAACTCAAAACTTATCAAATTTCCAATCTATTTCCTCAAAAGTAGCAACTGCTGAAGCTACGCTAGCCTTCCACACAGTGAAACATTCCTACAGTTTCACATCTTCTGATTGCACTAGTAAGCTTCTGAAGGAGATTTTTCCAGATTCCTTAGTAGCAAAAAATGTAAGTCTATCCAAAACAAAACTTAGCAAAATAATTCAGTGTGTGTTCAAACCAACTTTGAAAAAAGCATTAGCAAACGATCTTAAAAATGAAAAACCATTTTCTATTGCAATCGATGCTTCTAATAAGGGCAATGTAAAAACATTTCCTATTGTGGTGAGTTATTTTAATAAAACTGAGGGGATTTGTAGAAAATTACTTTGCTTTTCCTCATCCGAATCTGAAAAATCGAAGGATATATCCTTTTACATTCAAGAACATCTCAAAGCTGCTGGACTGTCTCTTCAAAATGTTACTGCTTTCTGCGCAGATAATGCTGCAGTAAACTTTGGCGTTCATCAAAGTGTGTACGTTGAACTAAAAAAAATCAATACGTCTATGTTACCGGTTGGCTGCATATGTCATATTTTGAATAATGCTTTTAAAAAAGCTATTAGGTGTTTACGATATGATATTGAAAATATTATTATAAAATTGTACAACGAGTTCAGCTCGTCTTCAAAGAATGTAACAACACTGAAAGACTTTGTAGAGTTTGCGCATTTGGAATGGGCTGAAGTGTTAAGACATTGTCCAACACGATGGCTTTCAATGATACCGGCAATTGAAAGAGCTCTGAAATTATTTGAACCCTTAAAATCGTATTTTCTTTCAAAAGAATCTCCTCGGTTCTAATTATTAAAATTTTTTGAAGATGAACTTTCAGAAGCTTATTTATCTTTTCTTCATAACATAGGTACAGATTTCTGTAAATTAATATCACTTCTCGAAAGCAATGATCCTTTAGCATCATTTGTTCCGACTCTTATCAGTGATTTTAAATTGTTATTGAAATCGAAAATTGAAAATAATTTTTTTGGATCTTTAACAAATGAAATCTTAAAAAAGTGTAGTAACATAGAAAGGGTAGAAAGATTCAAACGAGAGTGCTTAGTTTTCCTTGAGGAGTGCATTAAATATATCGAAAAAAATTATCATTGCAATAAATTTGAAAATTTATCTTTTATGCAATTAAAAGATATTCCAAAATTTGAAAATCTTGAAACTTTAGTGGAAACTTTTAATGTTAAATGTATTAACATGGATGAGTTATTTAACGAATTTATTTATATGAAAAAGTATGTTGATGAAAACGACTACATTGGTAATGACAGCATTTCTTTTCTTGAAAAGTGGAAAAATATACTAAATTCCAAATACTTACCCAACTTGGAAAAAGTTATTGAATACGTTTTCAGTATTCCTCATAGCAATGCTATGACTGAACGCGTGTTTAGTATGGCGAAAGAAATGTGGAGGGACAATCGAAATAGATTAGATATTTCTAGTTTGGAAGCCGAATTAATGGTAAAAATAAATTACAACATGTCATGTATACAATTTAAGGAATATTTAAATACAAAAGAGGGTAAACAAATTTTAAAACAAATAAGTACAAACCAAAAATATCTTTAAAAACTATATTAGTTTATTTAGCTAGTGTAAAACACTTTGTTCATTTCTATAAGTGCAATTTTTGTGTATCACTAATCGAATTTACTTTGTTTCCTTAGTTTTGTCATAAGTCTAGGACTTTAAAATTAATAAAAAACTTATTTTCAAATTCAATGCATATTATTTCAAGGTCCTCTAAACTGAAGATTAACTGTCCTCCAATGTCCTCCAAAATTCGGAATTTTCAAGATCGTTGTCCTCCATTTGAAAAATTTTATCTGGCTACCCTAGATACATGCTAAGAGCCCGGGTTATTTATACGAAAAGTTAGGGTTCTTGATATCTAACAGAGGTCTTCGGCTCCTTGTGCCAAGATGTAATACTCGTTTTGGCGAGCGTTCTTTCTTTGTTCAGGCTATCCGAAGGTGGAATTCTCTTCCTAGCTGCATTCAGGCTGAGGGGTCCGGCAGGGTGTTCTGCAGGCTGATCAAGGGCATTGAATTGTAGTTGTGTTTGCGAATGCTGCACATGTCATTATCTGTATCTTTCTT